>ML803354.1:56582-75219 GCA_009831015.1 Picea engelmannii | reverse complement strand
AAGCTTGCTGCCGGACCACGGGCGTCGAGAATCTGATATTTTGGGAAGCCTCCATGATCGCGTAACCAGGAACAGCCAGAGATGGCATATTCTGCACAGAAGGAATGACTGAGATACTCGCATAAAATAGCGTCACCATAGACAGAGGGGGCCGTTACCAGAGACAGAGGGGGCAGAATAGCGTCACCATAGACAGCCCGGCATCTGCAGGACGAAGAGAAACAGCCAAAGGAAGCAATCGCAGAGCAGAAGTTTATTTTCAGCCCTTGCTCTGAGGTAAAAAGAGATTATTTATCCTCGAAATAAACAACATACATTTTCATAATCATCGAAGTTTGTATTGAGATACACAGATACATATAAATTGTTAAATTTGAAAACTTCATGTTCAAAGGATTAAATTTCAGAGGTTTAATTTTTGAAAATGGGGACTTCTAAAGAAAATGAAATAACAATGTTTTTAATTGAAGGTCATTGTGGATCAGTGTTAAACTTTAGGTTTAGTTAATTTAAACGTTTCTTTTAATGGATTATCAGAACCATTTACAATTTATGGCGTGAGTCACATATTTTTTTTTAATTAATATTGATGTGTAATTCTTTTTCCATGTTTTATTTATTTATTTAAATTTTGTTGTAAATATATATACTTTATAGTTCTATTTATGTGTAATACATTTTTTCCATAAGTTATAAAGTTTGGTAAAATACTTTCACTCATTTAGAAGAGGATATCTAGATTAAAAATTATAATTTTTAAGTTACAAGTTTGATTAGAAACCATTATCAATAATATACTAGTTATGAGCTCTTGTATTCCAACCAACTATCCTAGTTAAACTCAATTGACATCTTTGTGTAATACATTATAGCTATCTATCTTAATAGACTTTAATCACCACCATCATCATATTTAGTGTATATTTATTCCATTAGAATTATATTTATTTAATGTTGATTGATTTTTTTAAAAATAAAACAATTTATTAGGTTATTTATATATTGATATCCACCATAAACTCAATTGGAACTATATCTTTGAAAAAAAGATAAATGGAGGGTGAAAATCTTATTATGGGTTAGAAAACAATTGTAAATTAGTAGACCTTTGGCTTTGGAAAAAAAAAAAAACTCCTCTTTCACATCTTATCACTTGAGTTATCTTATATGGATGTGAAGTTTGAGTAGCTAGAGTTATCTTATATGGATGTTAATTTTGGGGTTGTAGTATAAAGATATAACATATCCAAAATAATTTAAATCATTTTATAACTTATAATCTCAAAATTAAGGGAAATACACCCTATCCTATCCTCCTCATAGAAGCAATTATTTCCCCCATTGAGTGCATTGCTATGATTAGTTACCTAGCATACAAGAACAAGACAAACAACATGGATGACAATCTAGTCTCTCCCCAAAATTGCTTCAAACTCTAGCCAAAGCCACCAACCGCTCAAGATAAAATCATAGTGCAAAGTGCAAAGAAGAAAATCAACATTATTAAAATAAGAACAAACTCTCTCGGCATTGGACAACTCCCAAAACACCATGAGATGAGAGAATCTGTTACCTTTGTGACATTAAGAGGGTAGAAGATGAAAAACACTTCTTCTTGGATTGCCCTACCTATACCCATATTATATCCCAATTTAAAAATATTTTCTACAATACCAACCTTCATAACATCCTAATTCACCAAAACTATGGTGATCTTAAAACACTTCTCTAACATTGAGCATAGAAATACAATTTTAAAGAAATTGAAGTAATCTATTACCTTCTTACTTAGAAAGAATGGATATTAGTTGCGGTGTTTATTTAGGATTTAATTGAGGTTCATCCTATATATTGTACTCTTCACTGATTCTATAAAATGCACAACGTTTCTTTGCCTTTGATGGCCTTGATGTGCTGTCTCGCCTGACAGAAATCGATTCCATTTCATTCTTCCTATTTCAAGTTGGTTTGTAATACCCCAAGGACATGCCCCAATTGCATTATGAATTGTAATTATTTTTTATAGGCTGGTGAGCCAAGTTTATATAAGATGGTGGGCTTATGTGATTATTATGCCAGAGAGCCCAAGTGTTGAAGGCTAAGAGCCTGATTTTTGTACATGTAATGATGCACATTATTAATATAAAAACATCTGTGCTTGTGGAACGACCACGATGAATGAGTGATGGGGGACTAAGCTTCCACAAATTCTGGGTAAGGGAGAGGGGGCTGAAAGGTCGGAAGAGGGGCTAAGTTTGAGGGCTTAAGTCTTGGAGATAATAATTTATTATTATTATTCTATAGTGGTGTGAAAGGTATGCTTTATTTATCCTAAGTCCTGGGAGGGGCAATGCATGCAGCTCCAATGTGTGCAAAAAGATAACACATGCAACTACAGGAAGACAAGTGTCAACCTGGGCGCATGCGGTTAAAAACTGAAGTGTCAACTGATTTTGGGGTTCCTCCTCCATTCCACCATCGACTGTCTGAACCGTGAATTCCATTTGACCTCTGTATGCATACCTCACGCAGCCCTGAAATCGAAGCCTATGTTGTTTTCGTGAGGAACCGATACACCTCTGTCTAAACCATCGAGTTTGTGTTCGACCTCTGCATGGATTGCTTGTCACACATCCCCGAAACCAGAGACATGAGTCTGCCTAGTATTGGTGGATGGGAAAATCTAATGTCCCGTAATTGCTGAGCCTTGTTATGCTATAGCGTCAGTGTGTCACCAGTTTTGGGAAGCTCGTGCCTGTGTTCCCAGTTGACTGTTGTGGGCGTGCAGTTCTTGACTGCGTGTGGCTTGCTAGCCAGGGTATGTTTGTGTTGAGCCTCGTGGTTGTCCGACTACGTTGGAAATTGAGTTGAAGGAAATAGGTTGCCAAGCCTGTGAGCGTCTCTCTCCAGTTGAGAGAGTGCGTAGAGGAAGTGAGAAATCCTGGAAGGGGTCCTGTAGCTGCCACAAAGCTCAGAGAATTCTGGTCTGGTCTGTTGCTGAAGCCCAAGGTAAGGGATGTTAGCAACCAAAGGACTGTCAGGGTGACAGTGAAGGTGTATACTCCTAGGGTGGGATATGCATGTGGGGAAAGAGAGTATGCGAGTAGTGGGCGTAAGTGACTCCTGGGAGAGAATCCTTCCTCTGTAATTGTGTGTCTTCCCATTGAACTTGCCTAGCCTAGGATTCCCTGCCCAGTGGAGCTTAGTCCCAGCTCGGGGGTGACCTATTGCTAAGAGTGATGAGCAACGCAGTCTAAGGCTGGGAGGTTCATGGAAGGTCTGCACGCAGCTGGTGGGATTTCCACAGTTTCAAAGATAAATATCAGTTGGTGCTTAATATTGTGTTTTTGAAGGCCTGTGATGCTTATATGTTATCATGTATTCTATTGTGCATATGAATTATTGTTAATATTCTTGATTATGTATATTATCAGTAATCATGTTCTTAATCTGTGTTGTTTGGTTAAATCTGTTAATTATATTTAATATGCATGTTATAATTTAAGTATGAGAATGTTCTGCGTAGTAGCGTTGCCCGACAGGGGGTTGATGGCTAGGGATGTTATTATATGGTATCAGAGCCATGTTTTCAATGCTGATCCTGGATGTGCCGGATAAGTGGTCTTTGGACCCAAGGTATCGAGTGAAAATTGTGTTGGAGGAACCAATTTCGAACCTTAGATTGTTCCTGAGCGCCAATGAGTTACCTGGTCGTGTTACGAAGCCTAGGAGGGGTAGCAGTAGGATAAAACTTCAACCATTGATCAACTGTAAAGGAGAATATCTGGACCGTCGAATCCACGTCCAGATACTTAGGAGAGCGCACAGAGGAGATGAGATTTGGGCCATTAGATCTGAGCATGTGGACCAACAACCGTTGGATCCATGGATCATGCACAAGGTTTAAAACCCTTTTGAGTTGCACAGGAGTGTGGAAATCACGATACGCGAAGCACCGACATCATCAGGACCGCCCATCGGGAGGGACGTGTGGAGAGCGATCAACCTTTCACTGACTCGTGATTTGAACAGGTCAAAGGGCAAGTTCGTGAGAATTTTTGAAACATGAATTCATGATTGGATCACAACCATTGATCCAGGAGATATTTGGACCGTTAAATGTCCAGGAAGAATATCGACATTTCGAGAATCAGGAGAATCAGGGTGTGTAGAGGCATAAATGCCTAGAACCCGAAACCCTGAAGTCCCGAGAGAGATCTAGACCATAGATCTGGAGAAAATATCTCGATCGTTGGATTGAGAAAAAGAATGTAGAGTAATTTTGAGAGTTCGGTTGTTGGGAGAAATGGGATGTGCTGACACACAAACTCCCGAAATCGTGAAATCCCGAAGAGTCGAAGTAGTGAGTTGGGATGATGTCACTTGGATGGTGTGGACATGATGGATGTGTACCATGTACTAGTGGGACTGAAGGAAAAGTAGATGCAGTGGGGTCAGAGGGCGTCACCCGAGGTAACGTGGACTGTTGATCCACCGGACTTCGCGAAGTTCGGTAATCAGAACTCTGAGAGATAGTTGTGTGTGCTTTTAAATCTCCGAAACCTGAAACCCCGAAGTTTCGTTTAGAGAGCCTTGTAGATCTAGCGCTTGGTCATGACCCTTGGTCATGAGGGGTTGAGGAAACAGAGGAAAAGGGCTATGGCCTGAGTTTCCTATGGAGTCGAGAAGAGCTCGAAAAACTCACAAAATATGAACATTTTCTTAATTCAGATTTGTTTATGAATGTTGTGGGATTTGTTAAGGAATAATGGCGTGACAAATTCCGGTTGTCTGTACATTGTGTTGCAAAAGATTAAAGCAAGTGCCAGAACCGATTAGAATTTCCACGGAGTGCAAAGAAATGGAAGAGACAAATAATGCTTCCAGTTCAGAAAATGAAAGAGAAGAAATGGACGTCCACTTGGGAGTTGAAGGATCAAACTCCGATGGGCACGAAAAAGAGATAGATAAAGAAGGAAATTTGAGGAAGATCATTGAAAAATTGCAGAAAGATGCCCAAACTCGCCGAGCAGATAGCAAGAAGCTCATGAAAACTAAGGAAAAACAAGGAGAATTCAATGTAAAGTTGTTAAAGAGTTTGGAGAGAATAGAAAGGAATTTGGATAAGGAGAGTGACTCGAGAAGAACAGGGAGTCACCGAACTTCTGAGGGGAGAAGATCAAGGAGTGCTGCTAGACACCATCATCACTCCCAAAGTCGCTCCAAGAGAAAGACACATAGTAGTTCAAGCCCATCTCCTACCAGAAAGAACAGGAGATCTGGAGTGGATGAACTGAAGGGTGAAATGAATAAGATTAAGCCTCCTACATTTGATGGTGAACATAATAAGGAGGAAGATGCCGAAACATGGTTTCTTGGCATGAGGAAATATTTTCAACTGTAGAATTATTCCTCTCACGCAGAAGGAATAATTGCAATGTATCAACTGAAGGAAATGACATCCATGTGGTGGGATCAGCTTGTGCAAGTGCAACATATTAGAGAGAAATATATCACTTGAAAATAATTCAAGAGGTATTTAAATAAGAAGTATTTGACTAAGAGATATTATGAAAAAAGATGAAAGAGTTCTTTGAACTCAAGCTAGGCAGCATGACCATTGATGAGTATGAACGTAGGTTTCTGGAATTGCTAAAGTATGTTCTGTTCATCAAAGATGAGACTGTCAAGATTCAGAGGTATCTAAGTGGATTTCCACCTTCCACTGGGGAAAAGATCCAATATGATGACCCCAAGACCATGGAAGAGACGATAAGGAGGGAGAAACGCTTATATGAACAACAAAAAGAAAATCCTACCTTCCAGAAGGCTTGGGAAAATTTGAAGAAGTTCAAGAAAGAGCAGAGGCAGAAAGGAACTAAGTCATCCTTTTTCAAAAACAACCATCTTTGAGAGAACCCAAAAAGGATGAAATGGGTGGACAAACGCCAAGACAGACACCTATGGAGTGTTGGGGTTGTAAAGGAAACCATAGGTATAGATATTTCCCCCACCGAAATGATAAAGCGAGAGCTGTCCACAATGTTCAGCAAGAAGAAACAATGGAGGACATGGGCAGTAGAATGCCAAGGATCTACACAGCCATGGACAACAAGAAAGCTGAATTTCAATCGCACATGATTGAAGTAAAATGTATGATTAACAACCATGCCTTTACTATTTTAGTTGATTCGGGGGCTAGCCATATTTATATAGATCCTATAGTGGTGGAAAGTTTTCATTTAACGAGAAACAAACATGAAAAGTCTTGGTTAGTGCAGCTGGCTATATGAACCAAGAGGAAAGTCACTGAATTGGTTAAGTCTTGCCCCGTGGGCATGAATGGACTGAGCACGAAGGCTGAACTGAAAATTCTGCCTTTAGGCTCTTATGACTGTTTAATTGGGATGGACTGGTTGGACCAACACCATGCCATCCTGGACTATCGTAATAAGGAATTCAATTGCATGGATGAGGAAGGGAACCGAAAAAAAGTCCAAGTAATTCCTAGAGATGTTGCTGTCAGAGAAATCTCAGCAATGCCACTGAAGAAGTGCTACAGAAAAGGCTGTCAATTATTTGCATCCCATGTGGAGGAAACACATAAGGATAAGGTGTCAAGTATCAGAGATCATGCAGTACTAAAGGAGTTTGAGGATGTATTCCAAGAGGTACCATGATTACCCTTGAAAAGAGATATTGACTTCTTTGTAAACTTAATGCCTGAAGCAACTCCAGTGTCAAAAGCTCCTTACAGAATGAGTACGCCGGAGCTGAAAGAACTGCAATTGCAACTTGAAGAGCTTCTAAAGCAGGGATACATACACCCAAGTGTGTCACCTTGGGGTGCCCTGGTTCAAACAAGTAAGGATTGTGTATTGATTTCAAACAATTGAACAAGGTAAATGTAAAGAACAAGTATCTTCTGTCGAGGATTGATGACCTCTTCGAACAGTTGAAGGATGTGAAGATATTTTCGAAGATAGACCTCAGGTCGAGATATCACCAAGTAAGGATAAAGGATGAAGACATCAACACGACCACCTTTAGAACCAGGTATGGTCATTACGAGTTCACAATGGTTCCGTTTGGGCTGTCAAACACACCTGCTATTTTTATGTGCTTGATGAATGGTGTATTCAGGGACTATCTGGACAAGTTAGTCATAGTCTTCCTGGATGAAATTTTGGTGTATTCCAAGATGGAGGAAGAGCATGAAAAACATCTTAGGATAGTGTTGTAGATGCTAAGAGAGCACTAACTGTATGCCAAGTTGAGAAAGTGATCGTTTTATCATGAGCATATCCATTACTTGGGGCATATTCTTTCAAAGGATGGGATAGTTGTAGATCCTGAGAAGATTGAGGCCATTAGGGAATGGTCAACACCAAGGAACGTGACAGAAGTCAGATCCTTTATGGGTCTAGCTGGCTATTACAAAAGATTTATTGCAGGGTTCTCAAGGATATCTCACCCTATCACTTCCTTGCAAAGGAAGGAGAATAAGTTTTAGTGGACAAAGGATTGTGAGAGAAGTTTTCAGCGATTGAAGCAACTGTTAACCAGTGCTCCAATCTTGAGGATTGCGGACCCAAATAAAGATTTTGTGGTATGCACTGATGCATGCAAAGAAGGACAGGGAGGAGTTCTCAGTCAGAATGGATTAGTAATTTTTTATGAATCTAGAAAGTTGAAATAGCATGAAAGGAACTATGCAACTCATGATTTGGAGTTAGTGACCAACATTCACGCTCTAAGGAAATGAAGACATTACCTCATGGGAAGGAGGTTTGAATTGAGAATAAACCATAACGGTCTAAAGTATTTGTTTGATCAACCAACCTTGAACACTAGGCATAGTAGGTGGTTGGAATTTCTCTGTGAATACGATTTTGATATCAAACATATCAAAGGGAAGGATAATAAAGTGGCTAATGCACTCAATAAAAGAGTACACGAATTACATGCTACAACCATTAGCATGTATCGGAGTGATATAAAGAGCAGAGTTTTGGAAGCAGCAAGCGCCAACTTGCAGTACATGGAATTGGTAGCAAAGCTACAACAAGGTGAAATGTCACAAAAAGTGGAAAATTATAAGTTAGAGCCTGATGGAATACTTTTGTACAAGAACAAAGTTTATGTACCTAATGTCCAGGGTTTGAAACTTGAGATTATGAGAGAAATGCATAGTGTGCCTTATGCTGGGTACCTTGGATATCAGAAGACTGTGTCAGCAGTCAAGAGCCATTACATTTGGCCAGGTATGAAGAAAGAGATCGCTGAATACATTTCCAGATGTATGGAATGTCAAAAGGTTAAAGCTGAGCATAGACACCCAACAGGGTTGTTGCAACCCTTACCCATTCCTGAGTGGAAGTGGGAGGTAGTGACAATGGACTTCATCACAAGATTTCCCAGAACATGCAAGCAACATGATTCAATCATGGTGGTGGTGGACAAGCTTACGAAAGCTGCCCATTTCATTCCGTTAAAGACTACTCACAGGGCAATGAAGGTTGCTAATATTTTTATGAAGGAAGTGACACGATTGCATGAAATTCCCAAGACAATTGTGTCTAACAGAAACTCGAAATTTACCTCAAATTTCTGGAAAGGGTTAGTCAAGGGATTCAGAATGAATCTGAATTTCAGTACATCCTATCATCCTGAGTCATATGGGTAGACAGAGCGGGTGAATCAAGTGATAGAATACATACTGAGGATGTATGTGATGGATAAACCATCGAAATGGGAAGACTACCTACACTTGGTAGAATTCACCTACAACAATGGGTATCAAACATCATTGAAGATGAGCCCATTTGAAGCATTTTATGGCAGAAAGTGCAATACCCCAATAAGCTGGGACAATCCAACTGACAAAGCAATATTTGGGCCAGATTTGCTTAAGGAAATGGAAGAACATATGCAAAAAATTAAGCAGAATTTGAAAGCAGCCCAAGACAGACAGAAAAGTTATGCTAATAAAAACATAAACCACAAAGAGTTTAAAGTGGGAGATCATGTTTTTCTGAAAATAAAAGCCAATAGAAGTTCCCTGAGGCTGGGAAACTGTTCCAAGTTGGCAGCTAGATTTTGTGGGCCATTTGAAATCCTAGAAAGAATTGGGCCAGTTGCATATATGCTTGCATTACTTGCATCCATGAATATACATAATTCGTTTCATGTTTCGTTACTTAAGAAATATATACCTGATCCTAATCATGTGATTGACATGAATGTGATTCAGGTGGAACAAGAAGATGTCCTACAAGTGCATTCTGTGCACATATTGGACTGAAAAAGAAAACAACTCTAGAATCAATCCATAGGGCTTGTAAAGGTCCAATGGACTTGATATGGTCCTGAGGACGTGACATGGGAGTATGAAGATGCTATGCGGGCAGAATACCCACATATTTTTAAAGATTTTGGAAATCTTGCCGATGCTATATGAAAGTTGCATTGAGGACAATGCAAAAATAAGGGGAGGGGATTGTAATACCCCAAGGACGTGCCCCAATTGCATTATGAATTGTAATTATGTTTTATAGGCTGTGAGCCAAGTTTATATAAGCTCGTGGACTTATGTGATTATTATGCCAGAGAGCCTAAGTGTTGAAGGCCAAGAGCCTAATTTTTGTACATGTATTGATGCACATTATTAATATAAAAACATCTCTGCGTGTGGACTGACCACGATAAATGAGTGATGGGGGACTAAGCTTCCACAAAGTCTGGGTAAGGGAGAGGGGGATGAAAGGTTGGAAGAGGGGCTAGGATTGAGGGCTTAAGTCCTGGAGATAATAATTTATTATTATTATTCCAAAGTGGTGTGAAATGTATGTTTTGTTTATCCTAAGTCCTGGGAGGGGAAATGCATGCAACTCCAACGTGTGAAAACAGAGAACACATGCAGCTCCAGGAATACAAGTGTCAACCTGGGCGCATGCGGTTAAAAACTGAAGCGTCAGCTAAGTTTGGGGTTCCTCCTCCGTTCTACCGTCGACTGTCTGTACCGTGAATTCCATCTGACCTTTATATGCATACCTCATGCAACTTTGAAATTGAAGCCTGTGTTGTTTTCGTGAGGAGCCGATACACCTATGTCTAAACCGTCGAGTCTGTGTTCGACCTCTGCGTGGATTGCTTGTTACACATCCCCGAAACCAAAGCTGTGAGTCTGTCCAGTATTGTTGGATGGGAAAATTGAATGTCTCGTAATTGCTGAGCCTTGTTATGCTGCAGTGTTGGTTTGTCACCAGTTTTGGGAAGCCCGTGTCTGTGTTCCCAGTTGATTGTTGTGGCCGCGCAGTTCTTGCCTACGTGTGGCTTGCTTGTTGGAAACCAAGTTGAAGGAAATAGGTTGCCAAGCCTGTGAGCGAATCTCTCCTGGTGAGAGAGTGTGCATAGAAAGTGAGAACTCTTGGAAGGGGTCCTGTAGCTGCCACAAAGCTTGGAAAATTCCAGTCCGGTTTGTTGCTGAAGCCCAAGGTAATGGAGGTTAGCAGTCGAAGGACTGTCCGGGTGACAATGAAGGTTTATACTCGTGGGGTGGGACAGGCATGTGGGGAAAGAGAGTGTGTGAGCAGTGGACGTAAGTGACTCCTGGGAGATAATCCTTCCTCTGTAACTGTGTGTCTTCCCGTTGACCTTGCCTAGCCTAGGATTCCCTACCCGGTGGAGCTTAGTCCCATCTCGGGGGTGACCTACTGCTGAAAGTGATGAGCAACGTGATCTAAGGCTGGGAGGTTCGTGGAAGGTCTGCACGTAGTTGGTGGGATTGCCACAGTTTCAAAGATAAGTATCAGTTGGTGCTTAATATTGCGTTTTTGCAGGTGTGTGATGCTTATATGTTATCATCTATTCTGTTCCACATATGAATTATTGTTAATGTCCTTGATGATGTATATTAACAGTAATCATGTGCTTACTCTATGTTGTTTGGTTAAATATGTTAATTAAATTTAATATGCATGTTATAATTTAAGTATGAGAATGTTTTGCATAGTAGCGTTGCCTGATAAGTGGGTTGATGGCCGGGGACGTTACATGGTCTTAGAGCACATTTTTGATCTTAGTGCCCGTGGGATTGTGAGAGCAGAACGCTGCGTGCGCTTGAGTAAGAACCCGAACCCTGCGTGTGTGAAAGAATCTGCACACCATCGGGGGAGAACGGGACCGAAATTCGCAGGTAAATCAAGAAGGAGGAGGATCATCTGGGGGCCTTTGGACGACCCTCGACTTGGGTGCCTCCACGTAGGTTTATTTAATAAATTTGCAGTTGAAATATTATTTGCTGTTGAGATCCTGACAAGTTCTAACTTGCAGTTTAAAAAAAAACCTCGACGTCTGATGTGAAATAAGTCAGACCTGGTAAATTGTTGTTTGAAAGAAGGAGATTGCTTGCGGTCTCATTGATTTAAAATATCATTATATGAATGGGCATCTTAAATCTTAATGGTGCATACATGGTGATTTCTAGCCTGAGATTTGAAGCGAGGAGATACCAACCATATGAGAGAACAATGGTGATTCGACCTGCGATCTAGTGAATCAACGAACAATAGTGAATCGACTTGCGAATTGCCAAATACGATCCTACAATTTGAAATCTGATCCAA
The DNA here is from genome assembly GCA_009831015.1 of Picea engelmannii. Lineage (NCBI taxonomy): Eukaryota > Viridiplantae > Streptophyta > Pinopsida > Pinales > Pinaceae > Picea > Picea engelmannii. The sequence continues at coordinate 63,592 of ML803354.1, read as the reverse complement.
TGGTGAATGCGTGGAGATGAGGAAATACAACAACTTGGGCGTAACTCCGACCTGTGCACACAATGTGTGGTTCCAAACCATCTTTATCTTAGCCTACCACTACAAAAGAATCAAAGCACTTGAGTGAAGAGGGCTTGAGTGAAGAGCCGAACTGTTGTGAGTAGCTGCTGCGTGGAGGAGAGCGTGAGGTTCGCTGCTACGTGGAGGTTCGATGTGAAAAGACGATCCCTGCCAAGGCGCTGAACGACTAGTCGTGTGCTATTTGCAGTTGGACAAATATCGCTTCCAAGGAGCCGTGTGCAGTGCCGGGTGCTATTTGTAGCCGTGTGATGTTTGTCCGCGTGATCACGAGGAGGAGAAGAGCCGTGTGCAGCGTGATCACTGTCCAGAGAGGGCCTGATTGACTTGGTTAATTTAGGTTGGTGATAATGGCGATGGTTAATTCCAAGGATCATCACATGCATGAATTTTGTTCTTTTGGTGAGTTGAGATAAAGCGCAGGAACAACAACAGATCCATTGGAAAAATAACAGATCTATTGGAAAAATGTAAGGTTTACTTAAGCGATGTGTTTAACTTGTGATGCATGGAGGTGTTATAGCGAATGTGATGTGTTTTGAAGATCAGTATGATGTGGTTCTAGTTGCAGATGAAGAACCCATGTTTGATGATCAAAATGAAGTGTTGGACCAGATCAATGAAAATCATGAAGAAATCCATGAAGAATTTGATGAAGTATATAAAATATTGATGCCAAATTTGCCATTTTTCTGAGGTATAAATTATGAGCCTAGCAACTGAAATGAAAAAATATTATGGTTAGTAGATTTATTTCATTATGATCATGAAGGTTGTGTCAATTTATATGATAAGAGAAGATGTGCAATAACATTGAAACTTATTATATCAATAGTGGATGAAAACATTTTTTCTAGTATTTTGAGTGAATTTGGTAAAATACCTAGTGCAAAAATATTTTGGGATATTCTTGAAATGAAGAAGTGGACTAAGTTCATGACGACATTGTTGTTGAAAATGATGATAGTGTTGAAAGCTTTGTAACTTAAATAAAGTCTGAAAATGGTAGCATTGGAATTGCAATGATTAATGAAGAAAGTGTGTTTGACACTAAAATCTCATGTCATAATAAGGAAATTCCCTATAAAACAATATTTAGTGATGTGGTGAATTCAAATGAGATTGATGATGGAGATGCATGTGTAACTCTTGATGAACCCCTGTGTGAATCTTTGGTAAATTTAGTCAAATTTGATGAAAACTATTCATCTCATGAAGAGTGGTCAATTATTATGCATGAGAACTATCTTATTGATGACCTATTGTTTGGTGAGAAGAAAAAATCATTTGCATACACAAACCAAGTAAAAGACAATATGATAGAGCTTGGTAAATAGGTTGAAGACATGAAACAACCAATTGTGATGGAAGTTGAATATGAAAATGAAAATTATTATGCGACATCATAGGCAAAGAAGAAAGACGGAGAAAGGAAATCTCTCTTAGAAGAACAAAATGAAAAGAACTAGTATGGTTCTTCCTATGATTTTTCATACGATTGTAACAATGTTTTTGAGTGTGCGGGTTTAAAAGACAATAATTCATTTTCAATAGTAAATGATTATGACTAAAACATGAAATAAAATGAAGATATTGACGGAGAAAATATTGAGTCAAGTTTTATGGTGTGGAGCCTAGAAGAAATAAAATATTATTATGAATTGATGTTGCAACAGTCCATTGAGCAAGACATTGATGATTGTATTCAGAAAGGGAAGCAACCCACTTATGAGAAGTTGGAAGAATTTTCAAGCATTAAGGATAAATGCTTCCAAGAACCCGCAAACGTGTTGAGGACAAAGAACAATAGTCAACCACCAAGTTCCAAAACGTAGAAGAACAAATCCAAGAGGACACTGAAGCATAACAGAGTCAAGATGAAACATATTTGGAGCATCAAGCCAAGGAAGAAGCTCCATCTCCATCGCTATCTCGCAACAAGAAAGGTCAAAATGAAATTTTAGAGTCAAGTTGTAAGCCTAGTTGAGACTCAGACCCAGACATGTTACTTATGTTAGACATTTGTATTGTAGAGAATCCATTTCTCCTTTAAAGGGGAGACTCAGAAATAATGGAGATTAGTTGCGGTGTTTATTAAGGATTTAGTTGAGGTTGGTTCCAACAATCTAAAGTGAATATTTTATATTGTACTCCTCATTGATTTAATAAAATGCATAGCATTTCTTTTCCTTTGATGGCTTTGCAGGGGGTTCCATTTCATTCTTCCTATTTCAAATTTCAAGTTTCTTAAGGTCCGATAAATCAATTGAACTCAAAGAAAGTTAATCATATATAATAATAATAATAATAATAATAATAATTTTATATACATACAAAATTAGTAACCAAACTATATCTCTCGTAAAAAGTTATAAATTAAAATATTGAAATTTTGAGTTAAAAACCCGGATGGATTGACTTCTTAAATGTATAACTTGTTTTTATTAAATCATGAAAATTCATTTGACATACATATTTTAATAAAAATGATAAGAAATAGTAGTTGAATATGATATGGTGTTAATTTATTTATTTTTTATTTTTTATTTTTTACATTCAAATTATTTAAATAACATTTTAAAATTTTAATAACATATTAATTGAGAAGATCAAAATTATCTATCTGTTATGCTAAGTGTAAATAAAAAAATAAGTATTGTTAAGTTAAAAACAAATTCTCTTAGATCTCATTTTCAAAATATTTGTCACACTACCAACCTTCCTAACCTCTCAACTCAACAAAACTATGGTGATCTTGAAAAGTTTATCTTAATTCTTAATGCTTTTCCAGCACAGAAACAAAATGCTAAAGAATGACAAGGAATCACTTACTCTTTTAAAATCCTATAAACCAATTCTATCTTAGTGGACATTAATCATCATCATCAATATAATATAGAAAATAAATAAACATAAATTCAATTCAATTTAATTTACATTTATTAATATTTAATAAACTCTAAATTAAAATGAATTTACACTCATATTTAAATTTGAAGTATTAATAAATTGGATTTATAAACCTAAATTCAATTTAATTTAGATTCATATTTAAATTTGAAGTATTAATAAATTGGATTTATAAACACAAATTCAATTTAATTTAGATTTATTAATATTTAATAAGCTCCAAATTAAAAGTAATTTACATTCATATTTAAATTTGAAATCTTAATAAATTGGATTTAATAAATTGAATTTATATAAATGGAAAATCTTTAAATACAATAATTCTAAAATTCCATAACAATATTTTAATACTCAACTTCACACTTTTATATAGTTTGAGTGAGCTTAATGGTTAAGAACATGTGTTTCCTCTTAAGAGGTCATTGGTTCAAATCCAAAAAGAATAGAGTATGTATAACTTCCTAGACTTTACCAGTCAAATGACTGGACTAAAAGAAATCCCTTTTCTCATAAAATAAATTATTATTATTATTATAATTAAAATTGATATTCAAAATATTAATTATTTTTAATTGTATTTATATAAATTTAATACCTTAAATTATTAAATACAATATTTCTAAAAATACCTTAAATTATTAACTACAATATTTTTAAATATTGAAGATTAGGGTTTTTATTCTATCAGCTAAGCCAGGAATTGACTTAACAGAAATCCCTCATACGGAGGCTTATTTTCTTCATATAAAAATATCCACGTCTAGAGAAATGGTGGAAGGACGCCAATTTTCCAAACAACCAGCCACCCATCAGCATAGATCCATTCTCCCTGTTGTCTGCACCGCGAAGCTAATTATGTAGTGATAGGAAACAAGCTGCTTGGCCTTCTTGATAATGCCGTTGCTTCCAAGAAACTCTGTTGTTTGCCTGTTGTTTGTTGTGTTTCAGCGTTCTGATTGCAAGTTTGTGTCTTCAGCTCTTCAAAGACCTGTTGACAGCATTAATCCCCAACAATAATTTAGTACTACTATGAGCAAATCATCCACGGGTGCTAACAATAACCAATAACCAGGGCTACAAGGCTGAAAGCAAGTACATGCAAGCTCAGCATCGAACCCTAGTAAAGTACTAATACAAGAGTCCACCTCTGGCTGTGGGATCTCTTCATGAGCAAAGTAGGCAATTTGGGTAGGCTAGAAAATGCATCTCATGGTAGGGTTTAAAAGCAATCTAGACCCATCCTCATTCCCCAATACTTCTCTGAGCGGAAATTGGGAGATAGATCAGAGCAATACTGTAAATGGTGCTGGAGATCTCAGCAGCATAGAACAAATTGTGGAAACAAACAAACATGGTTTAAAAGCAATCTCGACCCACCCCCCGCCCCTCTGAGCGGAAATTGGGAGATAGGTGAGAGCAATACAGTAAATAGTGCTCAGCCGCATAGAAGCTAACACCAACCCTAACAGTGTCTGAACAACACTTATTTCGTTGGCAGGCGCCCTTTGCATGTGAAAGGTTAATTTTTTTTTTTTAAATTTGTAAGTCTGCTTGTCATCTTATCCACGGCTGCATGTTATCTTATCCACGTCTAGAGAAATGGTGCACTAAGGACACCAACCTTCCAAACAACCATCCACCCATCCATTCTTCCTGTTGTTTGCGTCATGATGCAAATGGAGTGATAGGATCGAAGCTCCTTGGCCTTCTTGATAATGCCATTCCTTTCGAAAGTAATCTTCCTGTTGTTGTTGTGTTCCAGCCTTCTTATTGCACGTTTCATCCTACCCATCTCGTCTTCCCCTCTTCAAAGGTTCGCTGACAACATTAATTTCCAAAGATAATTCAGTACCATTTTGAATAGAACATCCATGGGTGCTAGCAATAATCAATAACCAGGGCTAAAGGGCAGAAGCAAGCACTGACAACATTAATCTCCAAAAATAATTCAATACCATTTTGAATAGAATGGTGTTAGGGCTTCTCGTCCCTTTACAGTCGCCCAACAATCGGAGTTGGGGCTTCTCGTCCCTTTGATAAACTCTTTCCCGTTGATCCTTGGTTTGCTCATTAAGTCACCCCATTGCCCAAGTCTGCTCATTAAATCAACAAAGACTTGCAGAGCTTCGACACGGTGCTTGTTTTTCTCTTGGCAGAATTTGGTAAGCATATCATTAGGGTTCTCATTTGTATGGTAAAATGTCCTTCCTCAGATACCTTCCAAATCCAATGGTACTTAACGTCAATGTGCTTGGTCTTTGAATGATATGCTGAGTTTTTTTTGCTAAATGAATGATGCTTTGAATATAACCATATAATATATATTTGCTTTGTTTTAATCTTAGTTCTCCAAGGAATGGATGGGTTCACAACATATCATTGTAAGCTTCAGTGGCACTTATGTATTATGCCTCTGTTGTGGAGAAGCCTACTACTTTCTACAGTCTAAACACCTAAGACACAAAAGTATATAAATAATTAGTAATAGACTTTCTAATGTCCACATCTTTAGCTATATATGCATATGTATAACCTTTAAATATGCATATGTATAACCTTTAAGAACAACATCATTATTACCATAAAATAAAATAAAGAACATCATTTTTCTTGTTTTTTGAGAAAATAAAATATATTTTTAGAAGTTTTTCAACTTCAATAAACAAAATTATTTTTTTACAGTACAAACAAAAACTTGTCATGCATTTTGTTATCTTTCTATTGATTATTATTATTATTTTTATTGACATTTGATATGTTAATGTTCCTTAAAAATGAAGACACTAATAATGAGTTATGTTTATCAACATCAATTTACTCATTATTAATATTTTTTTTATAAAAAACAAAATTTGTTGTAATAATCTAAACATACTCTATTAAAATAAGACTATAGTTTTGAAGACAACATATGAATATTATAATTATTACAATTATTTGAATTTGACCAATTTGAAAACTTTGCATATTTTAAACATGTTTAGTTAGACACCATGTGTCTCCCTTAATTTTTATTTAAAAGTAAAATCTAAAAATACCCTTTTGAAGAAGACAATGAAAAGTTTCATAATATAAAATTGCCACAATTTTTGACTATGTATTATTGTAGATATTGAATTTTCATTTAAAATTACTGAAAAAATGATTAATTTGAATACAAATTGTATCAAATGAAAGTAGATTGTATTATGAAAATATTTGTACTAGTTCCGAAACTAGACTCATAGTATTTGAAGGAGTCTAATCCTAAATGAAGCAGGCACCACCCGCCTTAATATTGAGCTCTTCCCTCCCATATAACTTTTACTAGTTCTATACCATTTTTCGCAAACTTAGAGCTTCAGTGCACCTCAAAACTTCTTGTTCGGACCTCCGAACACTTCTCTATTCCCGAACTCTTGATTTTTCACCGAACACTTAGTTGTTTGGATTCGGCATTTCGGATGGGACTCACAATGCGCTTTTCCAAAACTGCGAACACGAACTCTCTGAACACCTCGCACTTCCTGAACACCTTCCTCTCGAATGTGTTCTTTCCGAGTTCCCGAACACGGATCTTCACCATTCGTTCAATATTCAAACGCACAGGGACCGTCCATTCAGTTTGAACCTCTGCGCCTCCCACTTCTTCTCGAATTTCTGTAATTCTTATAGAAATTCTATGAATCTATAGCATCCACACGAAGTTGAATAAGGAATCATCCGTTTTATAAAAGATTTAGATATATTCATTGTGCGTTCATGCAGTGCGGCAACACAAACATAGATTTAAAACATATAATCTAAGATTTCCTCAAACATGAAGAGTATCACATCAAGTTTGTTCAATTCTCAATTTAACACAGTAAATAAACACATTAAATCTTTCTATCCTTTATTCCATCCTACCAAAACTTGGAATACAATGAATTGATTTTTTTTTCATACAGAGAAGGTTTTCCACAACCAAATCTCTGTTCTGCTCCAAGAAACGTAACAGTTTCGACCCCTCCTTATACCAATTCTTCCAAGCCAACGAGATG
>ML803354.1:21474-47536 GCA_009831015.1 Picea engelmannii | reverse complement strand
ATATATATCAACTATGCATCATGTATCAATGACAACTCATTGATCCATCTTCATCAATGCATCATAGCAATGATCCATTTTTATCAATTGGTTTCCACTTGGACATATATCATTCTCATCAAGGGAATCATATCACTGATCCATCTTTATCAATATATCACTCTCATCAAGGGCATCATATTAATCAATTACTTGACACCAATTAAACCAAACCATTTACATCAATGACATATGATCCAACAATCTCCCAAATAATCAAACCATTGGCATCAATGACAAACCATTGGCATCAATGACAACATGATCCAACAAGGATGCATGTCCTCTTAGTCTTGTGACAGAAAATATGACTTGTTTGTCCTCCACTTCAAAAAAGTCGAAGTGCTTGTTCATAGCATTGATCCAGTCAATCAGTTCCTTTGGATTCAAGCTTCCACTATAGAATGGCACATCTTCTCTTGATCTAGAACCCGCACCAAAAATGGACTTCAACATTCTTACCTTAGGCGTTTTTTCAATTGTCTCCTCCTCCTCTTCAGGTATCTCTTCATCACTTGTGTCTCCAGTGTTCTCACGATGTTTGCTAGTTTCTAAGGCTTCCAGCCTTGCTCTCAGAGTTCTTATTTCATCTCTCAATTCTGCATTAGCAATAGGTCTTCCTCGCTTGCCCCGACCTCTTCCAACTCTGACTGCCATTTCCTGACACAAAAATTCACTACTGGACACAAATTTCCTGTCAATAATATCTATTTCTAAATTTGTTAGCAATATAGGAGAAAATACGATCTTGCCTTTCATATAAGAAAATTACTCCAATTTCAGAAACTAACAATTTCACTATATTCAGAAATAAAAGACTATTATGATTGTTTTGCTCTGATACCACTTGAAGCAGGCACCACCTGCCTTAATACCAAGATCTTCCCTCCCATAGAACTTTTACTAGTTCTATACCATTTTTCGCAGATTTAGAGCTTCAGTGCACCTCAAAACTTCTTGTTCGAACCTCCGAACACTTCTCTATTCCCAAACTCTTGAGTTTTCCCCGAACACTTCATTTGTTCGGATTCAACGTTTTAGATGGGACTCGCAATACGCTTTTCCAAAACTGCGAACATGAACTCTCTGAACACCTCGCGCTTCCCGAACACCTTCCTCCTGAATGTGTTCTTTCCGAGTTCCCAAACACGAATCTTCACCGTCCGTTCAATCTTCAAACACACAGGGACCGTCCATTCAGTCTGAACCTCTGCACCTCTCACTTCTTCTTGAATTTATGTAATTCTTATAGAAAGTCTGTGAATCTCTAGCATCCACACGAAGTTGAATAAGGAATCATCTGTTTTATAAAAGATTTAGATATATTCATTGTGCGTTCATGCAGTGCGACAACGCAAACATAGATTTAAAACATATAATTTGAGATTTCCTCAAACAGGAAGAGTATCGCATCAAATTTTTTCAATTCTCGATTTAACATAGTAAATAAACACACTAAATATTTCTATCCTTTATTCCATCCTACCAAAACTTGGAATACAATGAATTGTTTTTTTTTTTTTTTTGTACAGAGAAGGTTTGCCACAACCAAATATCTGTTCTGCTCCAAGAAACGTAACAGTTTCGAGCCCTCCTGCTACCAATTCTTCCAAGCCAACGAGCTGCCAAGCTATGAGAGATATCAAAAAGATTTTATGAACTGTTCTCAAAAGCCCCCTATCAAATGAAACTAACAATGCTTAAATAAAATAAAAGAATCGGTTTCAGATCCACAATTCAGGGATACAAACCAAATTCGAATTCTGCATCTATCCTATGACTCAATTACCTGACTGCTAGAAATACTCAACAAACCTAATCTATCTATTACGCTTGGAAAGGATCAAACCCTTCTCCAATTATTCAGATTTTTCATTAAAACAAAAGATTACATGAGAGACTCTAGGTCTCTTCTAGAAGATTCCACTTGATTTTGTGAAGTCACAAGTGACCTTCACCCTTTGAGCCTATGCTCTTGCATCACTAAAGTTGGAGTACGCTAAAGTGAACACATACTTTTCTAAAAAGTGCCATAGTTACATGTTTTCGTCCGAACTAATAGTTCAACCGAAAGTTAGTATTTTTCAACCAAAAGTTAGTTTTAACAGAAAAACTAACTTTTCGCTAAAAATCATTAGTTCGGATGTAAAGTGAAAAACATAAACATTCATCAACCTAACGCGACATTTCGACACATAACATAACGCGACATTTCGACACATACACATAAATTCTTTGGGAGAAAATCATATTATCACATTTGTGCATATACTCACTTTGCATTTTCACTATGTTGGCTTTCTTGGGAAACATTTTTGCTATTTTTTCAGTTTTTGGAGCAACAATTTTGCTATTTTTCAGTTTTTCAACAACCTTTTCTAAATTGAAGTTTTTCTTAAACAATTTTGTTGTAAGTGGAGGTTTTCATAAGTGATTTCTTCCTATATCAAAGAGATTTTTTTTGAAAGTATGTTTTCTTAAACAATTCCCTTCAAAGTCTAATTTTTTAGAATACGTTTTGTCATAAGGAAGTTTTTCTTAAGCAATTTGTTTAAATTTTTTTTTTTTTTAAATTTCTGTTTAACATTAATTTTTTATCCAAATTTTCTTTTAAAGCAACATGGTTTATTGAACATTTTTTTTAAAGTTATTTAAGATATGTTTTTTTATTTTTATTTTAATTTTATAGATTGAATAACCATGGGAAACAAAAGGGAGAAGAAGAGAAAATATGATCACAATCGGGATGATACTCATCGCATAGAATAGTCAAAAGAATATTATAGAAGAAAGAAACAATAATGTGCAAATGTTGAATGAACAAGTGATGATAATGTAATTAGAGATTTGCATATTGATGTTCAACAAGAAGAAATCGAACCAGATATTCTTACATATTATAGATAATGTTTAGAATTCAAAAAAATATTGTCTAATATAATTGATTGTAAGTTGGAATTTATATTTTGCAAAAAACAAAAATAGTTTTTTCTCATAACAATGATGAAGTCATTGAAGCCAAAAATGAATTAGAAGTCCAATCACACACATACACATATATTATGAGATTTCAACACTTGTAGATTTTAATTAATTTATGATTGCTCGTTTAGTTTTTAATAAATCTAATTTAATTTTGTATATATTTCATACAACATTTATTGAATTTTTTTATATTTACAACTTAGAAAATTGAATCTATGTTAATTTCAAGTATTTTTAAATTTAATAGATTTAATTCCTATTTTTAAATTATATTGAAATTTATGCAAGTGATATCAACATTGATGATGAAATGTTAGAAAATGTTGATATTGACAAATTTTGGGACAAAAACTAACCATGTTATACAATATCGTATTGAAACAATTTATAATAAAATTTTCAAAAATGAATTAGCAACAACACAAGCTCAAATTTTGAGAGGTCTGATAAGGTCGAAAAAGTTAAAAGAAGTTACATCATTATTGGATATTAACAAAATGACAAAAGATAGAAAGGTGAAACAAAGTGTCTAGGAAAATATAATAGATGCATTAAAATATTTTGGAAAGTCTAGAAAATAAGATGTTAGTGTTGCACGTAGAGTAATACAAACGACAATATTTTCATCTAGCAATGTAAAAGACCGTTTGACCTAACATATGGAAAAAGTGTCGAGAACTTCAAGAAAAACATTGTATAAACATACGAAATTACGATTGCGAATAGATGCAAATGATGAACTTAATTGTTGGACAATTATTTGTAGAAAACCTTACAAAGATAGACTTGCAGAAAATGATAAAACTAAGGCCCATGAATATTGGTTGGAAAATTATCATGTTTCAACAAATGTAAGGGTTGTGTTGCATCAAAGAATAACATGAATTCAATATGAAGAGAATTCAAAACATATATTGGTAATGACACAAATAGAATTGTTAAATAAGTTCAAAGAAAAGAATAGTCAAGTTAAAATGCCCATCAATACATTTGTGCAACAAAAACCATTCTTATAAACCTAAATTGCACCATACATGCATATCTGGAATCATGCCATCTTACTTACTATTTTTTCCAACCCAACACTGAACAACTCTTCTTAAAAACACTACTTTTGAAGATGTACACACTCTGCACCACTACTGCCCACGTATGTAGGCTAGATGCACCACTACTACCCATGCACGTATGCTAGATGCACCATTACAGCCACGTATTCCCACAAAATTTGCAAAAAATAAACATTTGTGAGGGATTCGTTGAGATTATGGGCTATTGGATGGTTTCCCAACCAATTCACCACCTATAGCCCATCACCCAACCGAATAACCATCCTTTTGTCATATAAAAGGAGGTGTTGGGGTCTCATTCCAAGGAGAAACATAGAAACAATGAAACTCTGCCCATTTCACTTTCCCCCCTTGCCCCAAGAATTTGCAACCACATTGTGAGTTTTGAGCCATAATTCCCTATTCTTGCCTTTTTCCTCATCCATAAGCCTATGCCCATTCTCTAGAGAGAAGTGTGAGAGAATAAGGATACGTGGAAGAAGTTGGAGCTTGGTGAAGAGGATCCCAGGACCGAGTTCGAGGAGTAGTGACCGATCTCATTTTGTAATTAACTTTGTGAGATTAATATAAATAAGTAATTTTTCCATCTCACCATATGATGTGTTCAATATTCATGTTTGATTTACATTTTGTTATGACATCTAACCCACTAATTCATAATGCATGTTCATAGTTTCTTGTTTGTATTTTGGTGAATGCAGGTCAGCCTTGGGAGGAGATTTGCAGTTGAGAAGCGACCGAACGTAAAATGATCGACACCGGACGCAGAGTTTAAGGTAAGACTACCGAATCCTTATACTTTGTATTTTATGCATGAATGTGGGGTGTTGTCAGGATAGTTGTTAAAAGTAGGAGTCTTTAGATAGTTATCTCTTTTTGTACGGTTACACCCTAGTATAGTCCATAGGAGGGTTTTCCCACTATAGCAGAATTGTAGACCATACTAGGGAGCCTCTAGGGTTTTTAGGGGATATTTTTGGGTGTTTTAATTGGTTTAATTACCTCTTTGAGTTCTTTGTAAGTTGCCGAGTCTTTAAGGGATTCTAGTCTGCCATAACAGTACTCCCTGCCTTGTCATCATGACTGTTAGTTTTATTTTTTTTTGAGAAGTTACAAAGGTGTGCGCGGCTTGGAGTGGGTCTGCAAGCGTACATACATGCCCTACCTTTGGACAAACCCATGTACATATGCAGACTTCTTAAGTGTCTGTAGCGTGCCTGTGTTAGGATTTTTTTTTTTTAAAGAGGTAGTCATTCTCTTCCTTGATTGAAGTCTGACTTCTCAGGGGTTTCTTGATGTAGTATTGGTCTCTCTAGTTACAGTCTTTAAGCCTAGGTTTGACTTCAGTTTCTTTATCTTTCAAGATTGCTTCTATTTTCATTGAAAGGGTTTTTGACGAGTCTGTGAGTCTTTTGTGTTTAGCCTTTGTGGTTCTTTCAGTGACTCCCTGCGATCCACAATAGACTAGAATTTAGTTTCTTTGGTCTTTCCTTGTCTGCACTTTTCTTTTTTACTTGCTTTAGAAGAAAAGAAAAGAATTCATTTTCAATTTTCATATTTTGAAGCATAAAATAAAAAAAAGATTTCATTTTCTTGTTTGGTTAAGTAGTTAGGTTAGTTGTCTTTACTTGTCAGGAAGAAGAGTGCTTTCTTAAATTCTTTAATGAATGCTTAGGAATTTAAATAGCTCGTAGTCGAGCGAAATTTAGTTTTAAGTTTTTCTTTTAAAATATCTTAGAAATAAAATTTAGTTAGAAAAGTTGGTTAAAGAGTTTTCAATTTGCAAATCTTTGTTTGTTGAAAAAGAAGTAATTTTGTTTCCAGCATTTGTTCTTCTCTTTCGTCTCTTTACAAACACCACTAGTTTCATTTCCGTTCCTTTGAATTAATATAAACCACTTAAAATTAATGCTTAATTAAAATTAATCAGACTTCATGTTTGTAGGGTCCATAAACTAGACTATGCTAGAGCCTTGATTTAGGTTGGAGAGGAAACTCTTCAAGGCTATAAAAAAAACATATGAGTCTGTGCTAGGGAGTGTAGAAGTCCAGTAACGTGGAAATTATCCGGGACCCCCCTCTAACATAGGGGATAAAAATGAGGTCGCGTGTGGAAAGGTAGCGGAGATAACCCCTCCAAAATTGGACCAAGCATAGTGGGGGACACATATAGAGGACTTATCTTGGGATTCCATTGATCTCATTTTCCACGGAGCTTCATGGGTCTCAAATCCGTTCGAGGTCCTCAGTCATCTTCCGGAAAAATTTCTTTCGATACCCTCGATAGGTTTCGAGCTTGATACCCTGCTGATTGTGGTCCACATGAATGTTGACTGTACCCGCCTGATAGTTGTTCACGAGCTAATAACCTAGTTGCCTTTATTTTAGGGACTTACAAAGGTGACTACGAGGGTATACTACAGTACCTAGGACAGACATCAGGCCACACTTTGTAGAGTATACCCAGAGGGTGATTTCATGTTCGAGTTTCACTTGCATTGGTAAGTTTCTCTAGTGTTGGCTGGTGTAATTGTTCTTACAACTAGTTATAGTGGTTTACTTGCGATATCTCATAGGAAATTTTTCTAGTGTGTGTTTGGTATTCAAATTTAGAAAATCCTTAGTGTGTCGTTGATATTCTCACACAATGGAAGATCAAGAGCTCTGCCAGGTGTGAAGGCTTTTGGGCCTACCACCGTTTAACTTGGAGCCACCACCGCCACCCCGAAGGCGAAGACTAGACTGACAAGGGTCTTTTGAGGCGATCGAGCCACAGGATATTGTACTTGTGCCATCTACGAGAGGAGAACATTTGTTTCTATAGGAACTGACCATTTCTAACCTTAGAGCAGAAGCTCTCAGTCCGTATAACCCTCCGATCACTGAATTTTTGGCACCACTTATGGTACAAATTTCCCCTCGAAGGGTAATGCATCACGAGTGCAAAATAGTCCTGTAAGCAACGATGGAAGCAAATGCTGCTACTTTGTCAAGGAGTCCTCATACTCCCTCTACAATTTCCACAACTAGGGGTGTTCCACATCCTAACTCACCTTCGCAGGTCTAGGCCACTATGGTCTTGACCACCTCTACCTCAGAGAGTGGTCTGATTCCGTCTATGGTGGGGATCACTGCACCGTTCACACAGAGTGCGACATGTCCTATTTTTTCATATGAACTGCCCAACTTTGACATGAACTCGGTCCTCACCTACTCCACCCTACATACCATGGGTCTAGGGGCAGGGAGCTCAAAAGCTCCTTTTCAAGGGTCCATGGGGGGCACCTCAGCCCCCTATAATGATTTCCTTTGCAACGATCCTCATATACCTTTGTCGTCCCCCTCGCTTGGCAGTGCTCCTCAACAGCCCACCTGGATGAACATGAACTACAACTTGTTTGGATTAGGTAGTCAAGGACCTTCTTCCAGTACCACACTAGGGGGTTCTTTGTTGTTCTCTTTGTTCAACGCATTTAGTAACAACAAATTCTCGTCAGCTGTCATCTCGATTAGGGGAAACCCTGGTTTTGGATCACAAAATCCTGTGCAGGGTACTATTCCTGCATAGAGGGCACACACTTCTCAAGGACCTTGGAATCCATGGCAGGGATCAACTCCCTCGTCAGGGATGCTGACTGGGGGAAACCCCTTCCATGGTCAATGGAACCTCGGGCAAGTCTCAATAACTATGCCCATCAGATCGCAGGGGGAAACCCTTTCCAGAACCTTTGGAACACAACGTCGAGAGTAATCCTTTCTCAGCCCTCAACGTCCTATTATGGGAGTCATTCGATGACGTCTCAACAAGCAAAGTATATGAATTCTATACTAGGCCATGGATTTTACTAGAATCAAGGCCAACAACCTAACTTTTCCTGACAACCTGGTGCTAGCCAAAACATAGGCCCCTATCCTCCTGTACATATTCAACAACCTAAGCTACCATTTCTGGCAACTTTTCATTTGCCAGACTTGTCAAGATTATTGAATGACCCAATCTGTCACGATCCACGTTGGCCTGCTATGCCGACCAAGTTGCCCTTGGACATTCCAAAGTTCGAAGGAAATACTAATGAAGATCCAGGTGATCATGTGACCACCTTTTACCTATGGTGATCATCCAACTCATTGAAAGATGACTCCATACAGTTGCGTCTGTTTCAACACACTCTCATCGGGAGTGATGAGAAATGGTACATCGAGCTCGACTACTCAAGATACTCTAATTTTGGTTAACTGACAATGGTTTTCTTAAACCATTTTCAATTACTTGTGAGATACGATGCTAACACCGAATTGCTGGCCAACTTTGAGCAGAAAGAGGTGAACCAAATCTATGATCACATCCGAGAATGGAGACGTTGGAAGAGTTTGATAAAGGTACCAATCCCATCGAATTTCCTGTTGGAGTGGTTCATCAAGTCTTTAGTCCCTCAGTTATCCAAAGATGTAGCAACGTCGGGGGTCTTTTCAAAAGAAGAAGCGATAATGAGAGCTCAACAATTAGAGATGATTTACTCTAAGTCTGGTTTACTTTACAAAGTTTTTCTAGATGCACCGAGGTCTATACTTGACAAGACCAGATAGAAGTCTGGACCATATGCCGATGGCATCGTTGGTTCAGAACAAGCAAATCCCACTGATCAACTATCAAATCAATTGCAACAATTGTCGATACAATAGACAGTGGCCAACCAAACCTCTAGTTCGGTTTCTCCCCCTACTCAGACATTGGATGTACACAGTGTGCAATCGATGAACCCAAAGGCCAACCAATAGACCGACGGGAAGAAGAAACAATGAAAGAAGGGTAAGGGGGATAAGAAACCCACCAATAATGATGGCAGGGGTAACACAGAGAGAAAGAAGTCGAAGTATCTATGTAACCTTTGCACATAAGACCACCCAAATTACCTGTGCCCTAGACTCGCAGAGGCCCAAAATTTATTGGTTCAACAACAATATTCAGTGTTAATGAACTCATTTCCTCATGGGAAAAATTTAACTCAAGCCTCTGCGAACGCGGATGGGGGCAGTCAGGGACCCACTTCGTCATCTAGTAATCCCTCAACCTCGAATATCTATATGTTGAAAGGTGAAGCTCACATAGCTACTAGGGAACACGATTAAGGAATGCCAAGTACTTATGAAAAGGGTAAAGAAGTTGAGAACCCGTCTGTTCCTCTCCACATCGAGAGAACGATGGGAGAAATAATGAAACACATCCCAAAAGGGGCATTCAAGAAGGCTCCTCATAATCCAAACATGAGGGTTGCCCAGGACTACTTTGTGGTGGAGGATTTGTCACAAAAACCTTGTGCAATGTCTTCTTTGAAGGTCTTCCATATCTACCCTTTGTAGAGAAAGGCTCTGCTATCTACCTTAGGATCCGCTGAGACATGTAATCTGGGAACTATCACGCTTGATAAAACTGATTTGAAGCCTCATCTCCCATACCACGTCACGTTTCAGATAGTAGTGGCTCACCCCACAAAATCTTTTACCCAAAATATTTTTCGTACGGTGGTTGATGAGGGTGCCTCGACATGCGTGATGTTGTTGGCATGTTGGAAGGTCATTGGCCAACCCGTTTTGTCTCCTTCACCTACTCTTCTTATGGATTTCGATGATCATTCTTTGAGACCACATGGAATCATCCCTTCTTCCCTTGTGTAGTTAGGAGGGAAGACCGTGTGCGTCGAAGTTGAAGTGGTCGATGCACCTCTCGACTACAACCTCCTGTTAGCAAGGAGTTGGACATATGCCATGCATGTAGTGGTTGCCATAGGTTTTTTGGGTCTTTTTGTTTCCACACGAGGGCCGAATCGTGACCATTGATCAATTTTCCTTCTCCAAGCCTAACCCTTAATCGGGGGCATCCATGGTCCCAATGATTGATAACCCACAACTCGACGTCGTCAATGTGGGGGTTGGTTTGTGCCCACATCTCATGGGTACTTTCAATTACCCTCCTCCTTATGACGATGTCAATATGATATCAGCTGTCCCCGACTAGCCTAAGGCTGAAATATTTTCAGTGTCGTCGTTCCACATGACTTACTTTAATGATCTAGTGGATTCTTCCTTCCCCATCAGCCATGATGGAAGGGATAGGGAATCATGGCATGTCCATGCCTTTGTCTGTGGTATAATTTGTGTACTCTATAGTCCAGCAAGATTCGACCGACCCCGATCCGACTCCCGCATAGGAGTTAGATCTAGTTCTTGAGCCTGCCTAGGCTCAAGGTTCCCTTGCCACTATCGATTCTTTAGACTTAGTCTTTCCCTCTAACGAGGTGATTTTAGAGGCATTGGCTGGTCTGGACAGACCCTGGGATGATCTCCATCATAGATTTTATTTCCTCACAGAGTTAGAAAGAATAGAGGTGGGTGAATTCATGTTGACTATGACTGGAGATAGGTCTTGTCCTATTAATCCTCTAGATATGCACACAGTTTATGCCAAGGGTAATATGGAAACCATCACTAAAACAATGCCTATTGACATATCCAAAACCCATGGCATTGTGGAGAATGTCTTCGTCGGAGCAGACTTCTCCCCCGAGGAGATTCAAACCTATACAGATTCATTTAAAGAATTTCACGACATTTTTGCCTGGTCTTACGAGGAAATTCCAGGCATAGATCCAAGAATCATTGAACATGAAATAACAAATTACCCTAACGCCAATCCATTCTAGCAGAATCTTCGTCTGGTTAATCCTCGAAAAGAAACAACTATTAAGGTTGAAGTAGAGAAACTACTCAAAGCTGGTTTCATCTACCCCATTCAATTTACTCAATGGGTGTCAAATATTGTTCTGAACAACAAAAGTAAGGGAACGATTTGTGTATGTATGGAATTCCATGATTTGAACAAGGCCTGTCCAAAGGGTAATATCCCCACCCCATTCATTGACCATATTTTCGATGAATGCACAGGTTGTGAGGTCTTCTTTTTCATGGATGGTTTTTTGGGATACAATCAGATACAGATTAAGCCCGAAGACTAGCATAAAACAACTTTTATCTGTCCACGGGGTACATTTTCTTATCAGAAGATCCCTTTTGGCCTCAAAAATTCTGGAGCCACCTTTTAGCGGGCCATGTCTTTTTATTTCCATGATCTCAAACACATAGTCGAGGCTTATCTCGATGATTTAGCATCACGATCTCGTAAGAGAGCTGATCATCCTATGCACCTTCGACTTATCTTTGAGCGATGTCGCTACTATCAGATTCGCTTGAATCCAAACAAATGCAATTTTTGTGTGACATCGGGTTGTCTTTTAGGTTTTATAGTTTCGACAACATGGATCATGGTCAATCCTCTAAAGTTTGAGGCGATATTTCAATTGCCTCCCCCATGCACAGTCCCTCAGCTTAAGAGTTTACAGGGAAAAGATAATTTTCTTTGGCGTTTTATTGCAAACTATGCTGAGATCACCAAAGGGTTTATGTTTTTATTGAAGAAGGGAGTTCCTTTCTATTGGGATGAATCCTCTCAGTGCTCTTTCGAAGCATTGAAACACGCCCTCACATCTGCCCCTCTACTTCGGCCACCCAATTATAATAAAGATTTCTTATTGTATTTGGTTGCGGAAAAGTCAACCATCGATATGGTCTTGGTCGAGGAGGATGATTTGCATCGATCAAGAAGTGCCACCCGTGTTAGATCTTCTCTCAGAATATGAGGGCACACCCTGCTCCCATGTTTCCCATCATTATTGTTGGCCCGTTCACCAAGTGGGGGATTGATTATACTACATGACACCCCCCTTCATCTAGGGGGTATAGTTATATCACTGTAGCAATAGACTACTTTACAAAGTGGGTTGAAGATATGCCAACATTCAAAGATGATGGCGAAACAAAAACTCTCTTTTTGTTTAACCAGATAATAGCAAGGTTCGACATCCTGAAGGAGATTGTCATTGACCATGGCAGTCACTTTTAGAATAAAATGATGTCTGAGTTAGCATCAAATCTTGGATTGAGGCAAGATCATTCATCACCTTACTACCCACAAGCGAATAGTCAGGTGGAAGCTATGAATAAGTCTCTTAAGACCATTCTATAGAAAACGATCAATTCTACCAAGTCAAATTGGCATTTGATGTTGTAATCGACATTGTGGGCCTACTAAACATTTGTAAAGACTGCCACTAGTTTCTCACCTTTTCAAATCGTTTACAGGTTGGAAGAAGTCTTTCCTATAGAAAGCTAGATCCCATCTCTTAAGTTGGCAGTATGGTTTTTGCTAGACACTTCACCGCTTGAGAAATGCTTATTATATCTTGAGAAACTCGATGAGAAATGACATGATGCAGCCTTGGCCAATGGGGCTCACAAGCAAAGAGTCAAGTGTTAGTATGATCGGTCCGTTCATCCTTGGATTTTCTTCGAAACATTGTCCTGGTCTATGACCAAGATAAGGATCCCCTGGGGGCAGGCAAGTTCAAACCCATGTGGTTCAAACCGTTCATCGTGAAGGAAGTATTAAAGAAGGGCACTTATAATTTGGTTGATTTTGAAGGGAACACTTTAGCGGAGCCTAGAAATGAGATCTATCTCAAGAAGTATTACTCATAGGTAGGTCGCCTTGGGTGACTTCTTGTATATATGTATAGTTCTTATACAATTTTGTTTTTGTCTTTTTGTTGTATGGACGTGTCGTTTTTTATGTTATATTTTTCACTATGGAAGATGTCAAGTGAATTAGAGGTGTTTTTTGGGTTCGCGGACGATGCTAGCCAACACACTCAGAGGATTTCTTCCACAGCTTGGGTGATCTTCACAGCTTAAGGCCAATTGCTATCTTCTAGAGGTATCTATTTAGGTGACGCCACAAACAATGTCGCCGAATATAGTGCAATAATAGAGTTTCTTCGTGATGCCTTGTTTCACAATATTTCTTACATCTGGGTCTACTTAGATGCACAATTGGTTGTGTCCCAGTTAAATGGGGTTTACCACATTTATGATCCTATTCTACATTGACAATTCCTTAGGGTACATCTCTTAGAACGTTGTTTTGATTACATTATGTATATCCATGTTCCTAGGAGATTGAATCAAATGACAGATACTCTAGCTAATCAAGTATTAGATTGGCATATTGCACACATGTAGGAAAAAACACACACATACACATGTAAATACATTTGTAAATAAATGTAACCCATAAGACATAAAATATGTAAATATGCATATATATATATCAAAATTATCAGAGTACATAGGTGGGCGCAAGTACCTCAAAAATACATATCCAGTACACATCACATGGCTTATGCTCTCAAAAATATACACAAATTTCCCTCGGCACGTAAGTGGTCCATCCTAAGCTAAGGGAGGGGCCTGTTGGCCCTACCATAGTGAACCACAACGTTTGCCAAACGCCAAAAGATTTGGACCTAGGTCTGTGGCACCCTAACTACGTGAGATTTCATCAATGGTGGGAGATCCTCTATCTCTTCTATAAGGACTGTGCGAGTGAGCATGGTGAGGTTCCGATCCACCTATCTCAAAACTCTCTCAGCCTCTCTGGCTTGAGGTCCCCTTGCCGCTGCTGTTGGTTTGGCAGCTGCGGTTGGTACTACCTTTGGTTGAGGACGCTGCTTGGTCCTCAAGAAGTCTGCTAGACGCACTGGCCCCACATCTGTACATAAACAAATACATATTTTTTAGATACTATGATTCCCATAAGAATGATATATATAAAAAGAAATGAAAAATTAAATAACATTAAAAAAAAACATACCTATCTCTCCTCGCTCTTCTCCAGAAGGTATGGGCATGTCTGAATCCCTAGAAAAGTTGATCTCGATGTAGGGGTAGTCCTCTATTGCCGGAATTTGTCGTTCCCACCAGTCAAAAAATGCATCATCGAAGGTGTCTATGGTCCTTCACCCCCCTGTCGCGGAAACAACAATGGCCATCTACACACTGCCAGGAGGGAGGCCACATGCCCTCACATTGTCTCTCGTGGATTGAGACCGGGTACCCTCTCGAAGAAGAATGAACACAAAATGGTCCCAAATCCAAAGTTTTTGTTGTCCCGCCCATGACACTCGGTGAGTTGTCTCTTCATGCAATCTAGCATGGTCGTGATCCAGTCGAATATTCGTGCATTCAAGCACTACATTGCACAATGCATGTGCATTCAGGAGGCCTGATGTAAATCCATAGATCTAGTGATCCTCCCAATGAGTAAAACTATCACTTTTAGTGATAGGTTGGTAATATTGTTAATAATCACCTGAGAACTGACCTTCTTAGTGCCAGCCTCACAATGTAGCTCAATCAACTCTGCAATGTTGTGAGGCCCCGGGGGAGAAGAACACAAGTTGACTGGTTCACCTCTCCTCGAGAGGCCAGTCAGAAAGTAGATATCTTCAGTCGTTGGAGTCAATGACTGCCCCTCAAGCATAAACGCCTCAACATCAGGATGCCAATAGTCTGCCAAGACATTCAATAGCCTGGATTGTGCCCTCATGAATCGACACCAGAAGAACTTCCACAAACCTCATTGTCTCAATGCGGAAATAATTGTAGGCTCCTCATCGAACAGTATATCAATTTCCTCGTGCTCCCTATCTCTCCAATGGATGTACATTATGCAAAATGACAAGTTCAAAGGAGAGTTAAGTATTGCATTTTAAATTTTTTCATATCTTTGAGGGTGTATGCAGGTTGTAGTGGATACAGTCACGTATGCATGCAGATAGATTGTTTTCTGCCCACGGGCATACACGAGCTGTTTTAGGACAACCCGCATACACGTAGGGATGACCTTTTTTAAAGGTGCACACCCCCCAAAAAATTAAAACTAATGCAAAAGGAAAGTATGGAAATGCAAGAGGAGCTAGTTTGTACTTACTTGGTCCAAGAGGAAGTTTGTTTCATCCACTGAAGCTACCAGAATCAAATTCTTTAACAAAGGAGTGTTTTTGGATTTTTGGTGTATTCTCAATTTGTAATGGTGGTAATGAGCTGCCAACTTCTATTTATAGACTTTTTTGGCCCCTTTTGTCATCTTTTGACCCTTTTTTTCATTTTTTTTGGCTTGAAAATCATGTAACGTGGTTCTTGAGTTTTTCATTGGATGTTACGATACACATTACTTTTGGTTTGGAGAACTTTTTGGGAGATGGGGCACTTTTAAGGTCCTTTGGTTAAAATTTGTTTTTTCCAACTTTGTGCATTTAAGTTAGGATTCCACCTCCACTTGTTGCACCTTGTTGTATTTTTTTCTTTTCCATAGGTTTGATCCCACCTAATTGCGACACAGAACCGTCATTGTTGCTCTAGAAGTTTTGTAATTTAGTGGTATAGCCTACCTTCACATGGATGCCCTAGGTAGATCCTAGTTTCATTTTGGTGTCCATGCCATTGCTAATGACTTTAGGCTCGGGAGTCCTTTTAGTCTTGTCTTGATTACGCGTTTGAGCCTTCACATGTCTAATATGTCATCACTCTTGGCCTCACCCTCGGGACTCCCAAAAAATGGGTCTTCTTTTAAGCCCTTTTCAGACCCTCTAAACATGAAATGATTGCTGAGCGATCTTATTTCCCTTCACACTCGCCAAACTCAAATTTGAAGCCACATCTGTCCACCGATAGTTTACCCCTTTTTCGGTCCGGATGGTCAATTGTACGAACAAAGGTATACTCTAGGAGCTTCGGTTCGCTAGAAGAGTATTCTCAGGTATACGTTTAACCCTTTTTCAGTCTCGAGGGACTAAATTTATGAAAAAGGAACCCCCACAGAGTCCATAATTAAGCTCTTTTTAGACTCCCTAAAATTGAAAAGATTGTCGAGTGAGCTTGTTTCTTCACACTCGTTAAACTGGTCCATAAGAACATCATTTACGAAGTCCATAGTTAAGCTCTTTTCAGACTCCCTAAAATTGAAAAGGCTGTCGAGTGAGCTTGTTTCTTCAGACTCATTAAACTGGTCTAGAAGAACATCCTTTACGGAGTCCATAGTTAATCTCTTTTCAGAATCCTTAAAAGTGAAAAGATTGCCGAGTGACCTTGTTCTTTCACACTCGTTAATTGGTTCAGAAAAACATCTACTGGCATGAGTTTATCCCTTTTTCCGACCTATAGATTAAGGAGGAAAAAGGTACACCTCAGAAGATTCATCTCGCTGGGAGAGTTCTCCTAAGTAAATTTTACTTTTTTGGGCTAAGGAGACTAAATCTAGAAAAACACAACAAGTCCATAGTTAAGCTCTTTTTCGACTCCTTAAAATTGAAAAGATTGCCAAGTGATATTGTCTTTGTCACAATCGTTAAAATGGTTTTGAATAGACATCTTTTTGGTGCTAGTTTATCCCTTTTTCGAGTCGACTAGACTATTTTCGAAAAAGGTACACCAATGGAGTCTTGTTTTTTACTTTTTCATACTCTCTAAAAATGAAAAACCACCAAGCTTACCTTCTCTAGGCTCATAAAAAATACATTGAAGGGGGTTTCATCGTGTCTTGCTAATCGCATTTTCATTCCTGAATTTTGGCCTAATGTCGGCTCCATGTTGCTCTGAACTGAACCTTTGAAGCATGCCTTATACGCAAGCCTTGTAGCACTTTGCCTTTGCAATCTGAAACCTTGACCCATGGAGGAATTTTCCCAAGTGTCCTTTTCCTGCACATGTCTCCTTTCTATGAACATTAGTGTGTTCCTTGCGCTTGGAACTAGTATGCTTGCGACACTTGTTCCTCCTTTGTAACGTAGCATTCTTTTATTCTTTTTCAAGCTCTTCAAAATATTTAAAAGACAAAAAAATCAAATATACCCCAAAAAGAGGATGGAAAAAAGTATTTTCTTTTTATGGCAACACCATGAGTCGCCCTTGGACAAAGCAGATCCTTTTGTTTGTTCATCAAGCTTTGGGATTTAATGTGACCTTAGGAAGTTGTTCTCATAACATAGATTTGTGTCCTCCTCCATTTGGTTATACTTCCAAACACATGGAGAGTTTGCGTTGCCTCTTGCATCGTGAGCTTATGTCAATGTCATGCTGCTTGAGTCTAATCATCAGTCGTACTATTGTCCAAGGGAAGTTTTACGCTACTTGAGTCATCCTTTATTCAGTTTGTCTTTTGACCTCATTCCCGACCATCCTTAAAGTCCAATCAGGTCCTTGTCCGAAATCAATGAATTTGTTTGCCTAATCACCAAGATCCTCTTGTTTGTTCCCCGACGAGCCGTCGAAGACCTCTGGGTAGTGAAGTTGTACACTCACATTACACTCCTACCTGAGTTTTGAATATCTTGAATTTGTTTCTTGAGCTCTAAAGACATCATCTCTATCCATCAGGCATCGTTGGCTTCTTGAAGATGGATACTATACATGTATATATTTGATTTTGAGATGTATATCCACTGTGTATTTCTCGTGACTACACTTTATATAGTTATATGACATGGATTTGAAGTGTATTTGATTGGAAGCCGTGATTTATTTCATCCTGAGCATGGGTATGCCCACCTCGGTGAGACATTTGTTATTTTGCAGATGACACCTCCCAAACTCTAGTCCTGGGCTCACTCGCTTTGTTCGTTGGTAAATATTTGTAATCTATTTCGGCCATTATAAGATCTTCTAGCCTCACACATTAGGGGGCATCTGTTATAAACCTAAATTTCACCATACATGCATATCTGACATCATGCCATCTTACTTACTATTTTTGCCAAGTCAACATTGAACAACTCTTCTTAAAAACATTACTTTTGAAGATGTAGGTGCCCTGCACCACTAATGATCATGTATGTACTCTAGATGCACCACTACTACTTGCGTACGTGCGATATATGCACCATTACACTCTGTGTATGCCCACAAAAGTTGCAAAAAATAAAAAGTTGCAAGGGATTTGTTGAGATTACGGGCTATTAGGTGGTTTCCCAACCAATTCACCACCTATAGCCCGTCACCCAACCGAATAACCATCCTTTTGTCATATAAAAGGAGGTGTTGGGGTCTCATTCCAAGGAGAAACATAGCGATAGTCAAACTCTGCCCATTTCACTTTCCCCCCCTTGACACAATAATTTACAGCCACATTGTGAGTTTTAATCTAGAATTCCCTATTCTTGCCTTTTTCCTCATCCATAAGCCTATGCCCATTATCTAGAGAGAAGTGTGAGAGAAGAAAGATATGTGGAAGCAGTTGGATCTTGGTGAAGAGGAGCCCAAGACTAGGTTGGAGGAGCAGTCGTCGATCTCATTTTGTAAGTAACTTTGTGAGATTAATATAAAGAAGTACTTTTTTCGTCCCGCCATATAACGTGTTCAATCTTAATGTTTGATTTCCATTTTGTAATGACATATAACCCACTAATTCATATATAGAATGCATGTTCATAGTTTCTTGTTTGTCTTTTGGTGAATGCAGGTCAGCCTTGGGACAAGATTTGCAGTCGAGAAGCGACCAAATGCACAAGGATCGACACTCAACGTGGAGTTTAAGGTAAGACTATCGGATCCTTATACTTTGTATTTTATGCATGAATGTGGGGTGTTGTTAGGATATTGTTAAAAGTAGGATACTCTAGACGGTTAGCTCTGCCTGCACCATTGAACCCTAGTGTAGTCCATAGGGGGGTTTTCCCACTATAACAACTATGGTATCTTAAACCCATCACTATTTGTGACACTTATTGTTGTCATTCTCATGTGGAATTTGAGTTATATTATGAACCTTTTATTGATTTTGGTAAAACAATTTTTGAAAGTTCATCTCCTCCTTCCACAATCCATGCCTTTATATCCCAAATTCTATGTGAAAGAGAAGGTGATGAATTATTTTATAAAAAATAATGTGTTGGTTGAAAGAAATGTGATCACTGTGGAAATCTATCTTTATTTCAATCCAAGTATCATATTGATATGAATGATCAATCCTTGTCCAATATAACAATGAATTGGAAGATATATGAATATATCAATATTACTGCTTCAAATTCTTCAAATGTTATTTTCAAAAGGATTGATTTGCAAGAAGATAAGATCTCTGTGATAGATTTTTTGAAGAAGTTTGAAAACTAAATTTATAAATACACCAAGCATTCACATAGAGCTTGATGGCAAGACCTACAATTCAAACAATCTCATGAATTTTTTCCACCTAGGACGTTTTTTTCAGTAGGTGATTTTGCAGAGAATTATACATTCGCTGCACAAAATGAAATACAAAGTGGATATTATCATTTTGATCAAGTATTTATACTTTTCCACATTCTATATACACATGCTCAACATAGTGTTGATAACATATAAAGCACCAATGTGAATTGACATGCCATTACAAAATATCAGAACAACTACCATATTTACAAATAAGAGGATCTAATCATATCATATCAATGACTCCATCAATACATGATATATTCTCCTCATATCATTTTTTCATGTTGTAATTGTGTATCTTTAATTTACCAATAGTGGTATTAAGGAAAGAACACTCATAGTTTGAGAAATTTTATGTTGAGAAACCTATGAAAGTGTACGTGGGGCCATGGTTAAAAGGAAATCAAGGGGAAACATATTAGAAGTTATAGGGTTTTAATACCTTTGGTTCTTTCTTAAATTTTCTAAAATTTATTGTAAAAGATTTTTCAACATTTGAGGAAAAGACATTGTGAGTCAGTTAAGAAAAGGCTATCCATATTAGAGATGCTTGAGAAAAATTCAATACTAGATGCATGATGTTGCACAAAGAAAAATAGTACCATGGGAATGAACTTGACAAATTATACACATAGATGAAATACCATATTCATGAACTTGATTAGAGATCGAAAAAATCTAGAATGCAAGTTTGTAGAAGCAATGAAGGTGATTAGGAATGAAGGTGAAAATGAGTTCATTACAATGCATCACAAAAAAAAACTTTCATCTAAAACAAATGTGACTTTATGAGAAATGTGCCTGTTGCCGTCCTAATACACACCTGGGTTAACGTGGAAGAAACCTTCAATCCACTTGGTATGTCCTTGGGGGAAAGTCTCGAGTCAAGGTGTTCTCACCTGATCCTCAACTCCTCTATATAGGTGAACTCCTAGCGAAGCCAAGGGGGTAGTCCCTATGACATTTTTGAGCCAATTATAGCACCTTCTATAATTGGTTCAAAAATCAAATTTTAATTTTTTTTTCTCAATATATATATATATATATATAATAAATTATTGTCGTCACAATTGCGACAACATGTACAAATAATGCGATGAACTTGCTATACAAACTACGAAAGTTGTATTGCAACTTCGTCTCACTGTCGTCGCAATTGCAACGAACCCTTCATAACAAAATTTTCTATTAGCGATGAACTTTCTATACAAATCATGAAAATTGTATTGCAACTTTGTCGCAATTGTGACGAACCCTACATAACAAAATTTTCCATTAGAGATGAACTTTCTATACAAATTTACGAAAATTGTATTGCAACTTCGTTGCAATATAATTCCAGGTCTGTCGCCATTGTGATGATGGATTTCATCACAAACTTTTCCATTGCATTGCCAATATTGTCAAGGGTGTGTCTAGCTCTCTTTATGGTCGCTCTTGCAACAATTTCCCTAGTCGGTCGCTCTTTCAATGATTTATTTACTTAGTCGTTCTGGCGATGGTATTTCTTTTTTGTCACAATTGTGACAACTTCCCTATTATCGTCGCACTTGCGACGAAAATCCAGGTTCGTCACACGGGCCACGTCACCTGAAGCGACGTTTGGTTCGACTCATGATTCATCGCAATATCCACGACATAACATTGCAATAGCGTCGAAAGAGCCGTCGCAAAATGACCCAAATTTGCAATGGTGATAATGAGATGCCAACTTCTATTTATAGAATTTTTTGTCCCTTTTGTCATTTTTTGACCCTTTTTGTCATTTCTTTTGGCTTGAAAATCATGTAGCATGCTTCTTGAGTTTTTCATTAGATGTTACGATACACTCTACTTTTGGTTTGGAGAAATTTTTGGGAGATGGGACACTTTTATGGTCCTTTGGTGAAAAGTCATTTTTTCCAACTTTGTGCATTTAAGTTAGGATTCCACCTCCACTTGTTGCACCTCGTTGTATTTTTCTCTTTTCCATAGGATTGATCCCACTGAATTGCAACACGAAACCGTCATTGTTGCTCTAGAAATTTCATAATTTAGTGGTAAAGCCTACCTTCACATGGGTTCCCTAGGTAGATCCAGGTTTCATTTTGGTTTCCATGCCGTCGTTAATGAATTTAGGCTCAGGAGTCCTTTTAGTCTTGTCCTGATTATGAGTTTGAGCCTTCACATGTTTGATATGTCATCACTCTTGGCCTCACCCTTGGGACTCCTCAAAAATGGGTCTTCTTTTAGGCCCTTTTTAGACCCTCTAAACATGAAAAAAATTTCGATCGATCTTGTTTCCCTTCACGCTCGTCAATCTCAAATTTGAAGGCACGTCTGTCCGCTGGTAGTTTACCCCTTTTTCAGTCCAGATGGTCAATTGTATGGAAAAGGGTATATTCTAGGAGCTTCGGTTCGCTAGAAGATTATTCTCAGGTATAAGTTTAACCCTTTTTCGGGCCTGAGGGACTACATTTATGAAAAAGGAACCCCCATAGAGTCCATAGTTAAGCTCTTTTCAGACTCCCTAAAATTGAAAATATTACCGAGTGAGCTTGTTTCTTTACACTCATTAAACTAGTTTAGAAGAACATCCTTTACAGAGTTCATAGTTAAGCTCTTTTTAGACTCCCTAAAATTGAAAATATTTTCGAGTGAGCTTGTTTCTTCACACTCATTAAACTGGTCCAAAAGAACATCCTTTACAGAGTCCATAGTTAAGATCTTTTCAAACTCCTTAAAAGTGAAAAGATTTTCTAGTGACCTTGTTCTTTCACACTCGTTAATTGGTTTACAAAAACATATACTGGCATGATTTTACCCCTTTTTCCAACCTGTATATTAAGGAGGAAAAAGGTACACCTCGGGAGATTCATCTTGCCGGGAGAGTTCTCCTAAGTAAATTTTACTTTTTTGGGCTAAGGAGACTATATCTAGAAAAATACAGTAAGTCCATAGTTAAGTTCTTTTCAGACTCCTTAAAATTGAAAAGATTGCCGAGTGATCTTGTCTTTATCACACTCGTTAAAATGGTTTTGAATAGACGTCTTTTTGGTGCTAGTTTATCCCCTTTTCGATCCGACTAGACTATCTTCGAAAAAGGTACCCTAGTGGAGTCTTCTTTTTTACTTTTTTAGACTCTCTAAAAATGAAAAACCACCAAGCTTACCTTCTCTGGGCTCGTAAAAAATACATTGAAGGGGGTTTCATCATGTCTTGCTAATCGCATTTGAATTCCTGCATTTTGGCCTAATATCGACTCCATTTTTCTCTCAACTGAACCTTTGAAGCATGCCTTATACGCAAGCCTTGTAGAACTTTCCCTCTACGATCTGACACCTTGACCCATGGACGAATTTTCCCTAGTGTCCTTTTCCTGCACATGTCTCTTTTCTATGAAAATTAGTGTGTTCCTTGTGCTTGGAACTAGTATGCTTGAGACACTCGTTCCTCCTTTGTAACATAGAATTCTTTTATTCCTTTTCAATCTCTTCAAAATATTTAAAAAGACAAAAAAATCAAATATACCCCAAAAAGAGGATGGGAAAAGTATTTTCTTTTTATGGAAGCACAATAAGTCACCCTTAGACAAATCACATCCTTTTGTTTGTTCACCAAGCTTTGGGATTTAATATGAACTTAGGAAGATGTTCTCATAACATAGAGTTGTGTCCTCCTCCATTTGGTTATCCTTCCAAACACATGGAGAGTTTGCGTTGCCTCCTGCATCGTGAACTTATGTCAATGTCATGTTGCCTGAGTCTGATCATCATTTGTACTATTGTCCAAGGGAATTTTTACCCTACTTGGGTCATCCTTTCTACAGTTTGTCTCTTGAACTCATGCTCGACCATTCCTAAAGTCCAATCAGGTCCTTGTTCAAAATCAATGAATTTCTTTGCATGATCACCGAGATCCTCTTGTTTGTTCCCCAACGAGCCATCAAAGACCTCTGGGTAGTGAATTTTTACACTCACATTACACTCCTACCTGAGTTTTGAATATCTTGAAGTTGTTGCTCGATCTCTAAAGACCTCATCTCCAACCATCAGGCGTAGTAGGCTTCTTGAAGGTGGATACTATACATGTATATCTTTGATTTTTAGATGTAGATCCACTGTGTATTACTTGCAGCTACACTTTATATAGTTATATGACATGGATATGCAGTGTATTTGATTGGAATACATGATTTATTTCATCCCAAGTGTGGGTATGCCCGCCTCGGTGAGACATTTGTTATTTTGCAGATGGCACTTCCCGAACTCTGGTCCTGGGCTCACTCCCTTCATACGTTGGTAAATATTTGTAATGTATTTCAGCCATTAGATGCTATTCTGACCTCACACATTAGGGGGGATTTTTTATAAACCTAAATTGCACCATACATGCATATCTGGCATCAGGCCATCTTACTTACTATTTTTTCCAAGCCAACACTGAACAACTCTTCTTAAAAACACTACTTTTGAAGATGTATGCGCCCTGCACCACTACTACCCACATATGTACACTATATGCACCACTACTACCTGTGTACGTATGCTAGCTACACCATTACACCCCACGTATGCTGACAAAATTTGCAAAAAATAAAAAGTTGCAAGGGATTCATTGAGATTACGGGCTATTGGGTGGTTTCCCAACCAATTCACCACCTATAGCCCGTCACCCAACTGAATAACCATCCTTTTTTCATATAAAATGAGGTGTTGGGGTCTCATTCCAAGGAGAAACATAGCAACAATGAAACTCTACCCATTTCACTTTCCCCCCTTGCCCTAAGAATTTGCAGCCACATTGTGAGTTTTGAGCCAGAATTCCCTATTCTTGCCTTTTTCCTCATCCATAAGCCTATGCCCATTCTCTAGAGAGAAGTGTGAGAGAAGAAGGATACGTGGAATTAGTTGGAGCTTGGTGAAGAGGATCCCAAGACCAAGTTCGAGGAGCAGTCACTGATCTCATTTTGTAAGTAACTTTGTGAGATTAATATAAAGAGTACTTTTTCTGTCCCGCCATATGATGTGTTCAATATTCATGTTTGATTTACATTTTGTTATGACATATAATCGAATAATTCGTATATAGAATGTGTGTTCATAGTTTCTTGTTTTTCTTTTGGTGAATGCAGGTCAGCCTTGGGACGATATTTGGAGTCGATAAGCGACTGAACGCAGAAGGATCGACATCGAACGTGGAGTTTAAGGTAAGACTATCGGATCCTTATACTTTGTATTTTATGCATGAATGTGGTGTGTTGTCGGGATAGTTTTTAAAAGTATGAGACTTTAGACGGTTAGCTTTGCCTACATGATTGAACCCTAGTGTAGTCCATAGGGGGGTTTTCCCACTATAGCAACCATCGTATGTTAAACTCATCACTATTTGTGACACTTGTTGTTGTCATTCTCATGTGGAATTTGAGTTATATTATGAAACATTTATTTATTTTGGTAAAACATTTTGGGAAAGTTCACCTCCTCCTTCCACAATCCATGCCTTTATATCCCAAATTCTATGTGAAATAGAAGGTGATGAATTATTTTATAAAAAATAATGTGTTGGTTGAAAGAAATGTGATCACTGTGGAAATATAGCTTTATTTCAATCCAAGTATCATATTGATATGAATGATCAATCCTTGTCCAATATAACAATGAATTGGAAGATATATGAATATATCAATATTACTGCTTCAAATTATTCAAATGTTATTTTCAAAAGGATTGATTTGCAAGAAGATAAGATCTATGTGATAGATTTTTTGAAGAAGTTTGAAAACTGAATTTATAAATACACCAAACATTCATATAGAACTTGATGGAAAGACCTACAATTTAAACAATCTCATGAATTTTTTCCACCTAGGACGTTTTTGTCCGTAGGCGATTTTGCAGAGAATTATCCATTCGCTGCACAAAATGAAATACAAAGTGGATATTATCATTCCGATCAAGTATCTATACTTGTCCACATTCTATATAAATATGCTCAACATAGTGTTGATAACATATAAAGAACTAATGTGAATTGACATGCCATTACAAAATATCACTTTTATATAAGTGATGATCATGCACATGATACTCATTGTGTACAACATTGTTTTGATAAATAATATGATTCCATGAAAACTCGTGGGTTTGAATGCAATCAACATTGGATATGGTCAGATGTATGTGTAGGTCAATTCAAATCTTTACAATCAGTTTATTGGTTGTGTCATCTTAATAAGAAATCAAACATTAAACATTGTTGAAATTTCTTCGAGATTGGTTATGGGAAAGAAGAACATGATAGTGCGGAGGCATGTGTAAAATGAGCACTTCGAAGGTATAAGATGAACCATCTTATCAATTGATTTGTATCTTCCGATCAAGTTGTTCAATGGTTCCAAACAAATCTAAGCCGCGAACATAATCCGTCAAGGGACATGCGTAGTTGTGTGTATATATGGTGTACACATGAAAGTTCAATATCGAGAATTCAAGTTAATATGTGTGTGTGTGTGTGCACACTACTACATATTGAAAATTTTTCGATGACCACTTGTGACGAAAGTACTCTTTCGTCGCAACATTCAAGAGAAAAAGTTCAATTATTCAATTTTTTTCTAAATCCACCCCGTATTCGTGGCTATCTCGATGAATGTACTTTGTCTAAATTAATATGGTAAATGTTCATTGCAAGTGTGACAAATGACTGTTATAAGTGAATGTTAAAAGTGTCTGTTAAATATGACAAATAAATAGGTAAAAAAAAAGAAATATTTTAGGTCACGGTCGTCGCAATTGCGATGATTGTGACCTAAAATTGAACTATAAATATTTGACAATTTAAAGATG
>ML803353.1:418306-441473 GCA_009831015.1 Picea engelmannii | reverse complement strand
CATTCAAAATGTTGAACATTTCATGAATCTCATACACAATTTATCTCTAGAAAGCTCAAGCACATCAAGATTAATTTTGTTTATTCCATTGCTCATGACATTCCTTATTGTGAGCTTCCATGTGGGCTAAGAAAACATGACCCGAATGAATAACATGACATGATCTATATATTTCCATTTGTATCATTCGTTATGGTCGATATTCCAACATAGGTTTAAAGGGCATACGTTTTATTATATTCAAAATAGAAAGGTTAACTTAAATATAAATACACAAATTTAAATAAATTATATATATATATATATTGAAAGTTATAAGTTCAAATTTAAGGGGAATAAGGTATTTACACCTAAACAAATTAAATAGTTGAATCCCTATATAAAGGGTCTCTTAAAATTATTATTATTATTATGTTAATTATTTAGTTTAATGGTGTAACTTGAGTGGGCATAATGGTTAAGAACATGTGTATCCTTCTTGGAGATCACAGGTTCAAAATCGAAAGGGGGTAGAGTTTGTACGTATTGTCTCATTGTGATAATGCTAGAATGATAGATGCTCATAAGTGAGAGGGCTTGACTCAAATCACAATTTTATAGTGTTCAAATACTAGTTTTCAATGCATAATTCGATTTAGCGCCATCAAAATCCCTCACGACACTCATTATATACAATTTCAACCATTAACCACAACACCCATTATATGCAATTTGAGCCATTAAAATATGCCATTCCAACTATTTTACACCAAATATCATAATCAATGGCATGAAATTTACACCAAATACCATTTATAATCCCCAAAAAAATATATCCTACTACTATTCCAAAAATAACACTAAACATTTGACTCAATACTAGTGCCATACATACATATATAAATAAATGCACCTATAACTCTATGAAGTTGTTTAACACACTTTTACTATTACAAAAGAGAAAATACACAATGTCAACCATACCTTGCATATTAAGAAAATGATGGTTTTTAATTTATAATAATGGACATGGGTCCACACGAATCAATTACAGATTTGGTCTAAAACACCTGGCATCGCTACCTTTAAGAAGGGAGACCAACTCCACGCGTTCCCTTTGAAAATAATTAACCTATGCAATGACAAACATACATCTAGAAAGACACGCTATAATTGGAAGAGGGATCACGTGAATATATTGGTCATACTTGGATGTGAATGTTAACTTTTCTTTTTCAAAATTTAAAGATGGTAAAATATTTGACTTTGATCCACCGAATTTTCATGGGACTTACACCCTATGTGCGTCCCATTCATGCAAAAATCTGGAGCACATTATGTTGTATTATATGGTGCCATATGAGGAATGTCGGAGATCCCCTTTCCAAAAAGATGGAATATATTATTAAATAGTTAAAATAGGGTATTCTAAAAAAAAAATATTGATGGGAAAGTGGAAGAAAGGGAAGTTGAATTATGTATTTTTAATATTTTTATATTTTGTCAGGTTATAATTAATAAATAATATGAAATTTCTTATGAAATTATTGCTTTTTAAGTTGTATATATAAGGGTTTAGTTAATAAACTTATGGCATATTTTTAGTTTTATTAAATATGATTAAAAAATATTAAACATTTTCACATGCATTTTTATAATTAAAAAATTATTTATTTTTTATGAAAATTTTAATATCATTTTTGCTTCAATACTGTGAATGACATATATTATTTTATATTTTAGTTGAGAATTATATAAACTAATATATTCTTTTTCCTTTTTATTTTAGTTTAATCAATAAATTGATTAGAGATTAATGGATATTCTAATAATTGTATCATCTAATAAGATTTAAAGGACATAGGTTATCCAAATCATGTTCTTAATAGGTGTGGAAATCATTTTGAGAAATTTCAGACACAATTTTTTATAACCTTTGCTTTGTTTCTACAAAATAGGGATTCATTACAAAGTCTTTCCACAAAGTAGTTTTTTCATATCTTAGTCAAGTCGTGGCTTTTAACATATCCCAAATAATTATTCAATCTCTTCATACACCAACATATGTATATTGTTAATATACTAAAAATACCCCCTAACCCCTATATATTAAGCATTATATTGTTCTTTACTACAATTTTAAATCCCCAAATATGAACTAATGTGGTATAATATTTCCTAATTAGTGAAACCCCATGATGTTTGTAGGGTATAAAATCCAATATATTAATGCCCTGACTTTGATAGTGGCCTCCCAGTTACTTTACATGTCTCATTAGTGTGTATTTATATTTGAGTTGTATTGAAAATATATAATCATAAAGTAAAAAGGTCGTTTCAATTTGTAATTTGATCTAAAATAGTGATAAATAATCACTATTTTAACGATGAAAATCTACAATTTTCTAAACTTGGATGGTTATGTCTTGACTCCATACTATATTTTATAACGAGTACTAGAAAATACTCCTATTCACTATTTACATTTTATAACGGGTAATAGAAAATACTCCTATTCACTATTTTTTGGTGCAAACATAAAATAAATTTGAGAATACTCCTAATCACTATTATTGATGCAAACATAAAGTAAATTTGAGCATTAAGATTATGTAGATAAGATCCTTTTTGTTAACTTATTAGCAACAAATCTATGTTTACATATAAAATATTTTATTTTTTATTAACCAATTTCTAATTATATTGTACATTTTAGGAAGCATGTGAAAGCACGTGAAAGGATATTATAGAATATAAAAGGTATTTAGTGATTATTAGCCACAAATTCATATTTACATAAAAAAATAAATATTTATGTAGTAAAAATAATTACATTTAAGTAGAAAAATAAAATTAAGAACAGAGTGATTCTTATATTTCCATTAAAAAAAATAGATATATGATTAATTTAAAAACTACAAAATTACATTTAAATGAAAATCTATTTATCTCATAGAATTAAAGAGTGAATAGCTCAAAGTGATAAGTTACAAATCTATATAGATATGCAAGTTACACATTTCGACATAGAGGTAGAATTAAGGAATGAATAGTTCAAAAGTCACAAAGTTATATTTATAGAGATCCTTAGGGTGTGACTAATTCAATAGATACATGTGACTAATTCAATAAATATATAGTTATATTTTTATAAAGATATATTTATGTAGTAAAGTTAAGGAGTGTATAGTTCAAAAGCCACACAATTATATTTAGATAGAGATGTACTTATGCCATAAAATTAGGAAGTGAATAACTCAAGAACCACAAAGTTACACTTAGATAGATAGAGAAGTAAAATTAGAAAGTGAATAACTTCAAATACACAAAGTTACATTTAGATAAAAAATGAAATTATAAAATAAATAGCTCAACACCATAAAGTTGCATTTAGATAAAAAAAAGTTGCATTTAGATAAAATTGTTTAGGGTGTGAGTAGCTCAAAAAAATACAATTTTACATTTAGATCTAGAGATGTCTTTATGTGGTTAAACTTATTTTCAATAACTACAAAATTGCATTTAAATACAAGAACTATTTGAGGTTAAGTAACATTTTTGGGTGTAAATATGAAATTAAAAATTAAGTTACATATTGATAATATTAAGTTAAGTTAGTTTGGGGGCTAGCTTGAGTGGTTGAGTATTTTGAGCTTCATTTTGAGGTATATCACATTAGTTGGTTGCATGTGTTGTGTGTTTCACTTGATGTAGCTACTAAATTAAGCATCCTAATCATTGCACCCATGAAGTTAGAGAGGATTTAAATCTTTTAAAATTTTGTAGAATCTTTGTAGTTGTTGCAATTGAGATAAGGTTTATAGTATATTGCTTCAATTGTATAAGGTTTTCAGTGTATTGAAGTTCATATCTTATTGTGAACAATGTCTTTGACCTAATGTGAGATAAAAATAAATAAAAACAAAAAGTTTAGATAAAGAGGTGTTTATGTTGTAGGAACAATTCCAAGATGTAAAAAATGCTAAGCATGGTCTACTTATTTTTAATGAATATTTTAGGATGTATGTGAAAATGATAATATGAAGTGTTTTCCTTGAAGTTTTTAAATTGGCGCATAGGAAAAGAGGGGAAGATCAAGGACTAGAACTTAATTATGTCCTAGGTGAATTCATGAAGATGTGTCTCACATTTTAGTGAAATGTGGCGATAGAAATTTGATACTTTACATATTTTTTTAATTGAAGCCCTATAAACTCATATACATCCTGTGAATTTGTAGGAAATTGAGTTATCTTTCTAGTAATATTTTTTTCCAAAAAATATTAATGTCATTTAATGTGTCAAATTTGCATTCAATTAAATGTTTGTTTTTGCAAATTTTGGGAAAAGTTAACAAGTGAATTTTGTTCACAACACTTAACTCAATGTTCAATGTATAAATTAAAAAAACTAATAATACAATCATGATCTACACATAATATAGTAGTGCCCTTTTTTTTCTCTCTTTTTTTTCAACTTCTTTTGGAAAATTGTATTTTTTATTATTTTTCAAAGCAACATATTAATATTTGAATTCCATTTATATAACTTGTATTCTCAAAAATTCTTGAAGAGGAAACATTCACACACAAACGTCACACAAACACATTTTTATAATTTTTGGTTGTGTATTTTTTGAAATAATTTTGCTAGGGCCTTCACTACTCTAGAGAAAATAAGTTTATATATATATATATATATATATATATATATATATATATATATAATGATATAAAAAACAAGAAAATTATATCTCATTTGATAGATGATTAATAATGAATCTACAAGCACCAAGTATACCACCATCCTTGGGAGAGAAGATGAGATTTCACCTCCTAAGAGTTGCAGCTCCATGAAAACCTGTAAAATAAGGAATGATTCTTGATTTTCAATACCTTGATCCAAGTATTTTTAACATAAATATTTCAATTTTGTTTAAACATCTCAATCAAGGGTTTAAGCCCTCCCTCAATTGAGATTTGATGGAGGTCTTAAGCCCCCAATCAAGGGTCCACATAGGCCACTTTTTGTGTACTTAACTTGTGAAAAAGTGTGACTAACATTCATAGATTCACCCTCTCATTGACCATGGATTATGGCATACCACCACAATCCTTGGAAACATTTGGTACTCAAATGTTCACCCTATTATGCGATCATAGTGTGTTTTATTGTCTCTTCAAGGAGTCACACAGTTCCCTCAATGCACTCATGGTTTATGAGGACTATCTAGGTGCTTAATCATCTATTTTTTATTGACGACTTTTCAAAGACAAATCATTTATAGTGACTTCCATTAGGCTTATTACTTTTCTTTTAACCTTCTCATACAACGGGTAGAAAAATGCCTCTTGACGAACATGTTAACTTAGGTAGTAGGCCCATGAGATGTTACATATACCATTCTTCTCATAACATGGGTAGGAAAAAGCATCTTGATGAACATGTTAACTTAGGTAGTAGGTCCATGAGATGTTACATATACCATTAGTCTTACATTCATTATGCACTTTTTTCGCAGCATAAAATGTTAAAAGAGTTTCTTAAGTTCAACTAAATTCTCTTTCTTACTAAGAAACTTTCTTTATGTAAATCTTTTTGATGCTCCCCATGTTGATAGATTATATCTTTCTTTTATTTAGCTTTTCTTTTTTTAAGATAGAATTTCTTCTTCACTTTTATATAATTTATGGAGTGTTTATTATGTTATATAAAGTGGTGGGCTTAATGATTAAGTATGTTTCCTCATAAAAGATCACAAATTCAAATCTAGAGAAGATAAGATATGTATACCTCTATAAACTCTACTTAATTAATAATAAGTGAAACCTCTACTTAATTAATAATAAGTGAAACCTCAAAAAATATTTATGCATGATTTAAAAGGGAAGTAAACGTGCAAAGGAAGTAAACTTGCAGGAAATAAATTTGATAACAATTATACCTCAAATGGATTTTTCTCAATTCTAAAGTTTTCTACAAAATTAAAGGTTTCTCAAAAGCCACTCACGATCCTGAATAATCATAAAGCTCAAAATCCTAGAAAACGGTGTGTCGGTCATGGGAGCAGACTATTGTTTTCAATTGTTAATGAAGGACAATGGGGCCACTGGCCATTTCTCCCTGCAGCCCGTTTGTGTGGAAGATTATAAAATTTTGGTGTTAGGGGTTGGCTTTCTGGAAGGCTTCGGCGGATGCGTGAGAAGCGATGTGATGGTGGATGTTTGGAAGAGAAAAATTACGTTAAGGAAGTTGGGGACGCGTTGTGGCTGTCAAGTCAATGTGACTGACGACCATTGTTACAGTCCACTTGCTTCAAACCCAATCTTTTTCTCATGCCAATGCATATAATATAAAATATCCGAATCGACGGATACAGACAATGCAATTGGGAAATAGGTGTTATAGGTGTCTATAGATGATAAGGTCAAGATTCCAGAACGAGGAGGCCAAGAAGAAAGCACAGAATAAGGTGAAACTTCATTCAAAGAGCCGAGTGTCCTCCACCACCTCCTCCGTCACTCTATATATAATTTTATGAACCTTTGATTCCTCCATATTCATCTTCGCTGCCTGTTCATCAGACGGAAGAGAAGAAGAGAGATCGCGTGCTATTTCTCATCCCAATTCAAGTTTCGTGGAAGGAATTTGGGCGTGTGAACCATTCAATCCTGCCGATTCTATTTCTTTTGATATTCAGTCCAGTTGGGGACCAGGTCGTATTGGGTACAGTGGCCTAACGAGGCACTCAACGTGATCCTGATCAGGGACAGTTATCAGGCCGAGATCCTCTCAAGGTTTTGGCACTGAGAAAGGCTCAGGCTCGCGCTATTGAAACCTAAGAGATCTCAGAACTTTCAATACATTGATATCTGGTGCTGAAAAGCCCTTTTCTTCACTTCTCTGAACATATCCCGACCGACCCCTGAGACCTTTCAAGGCCAATTCGTGGGAGTAAGCTGAAGAGATGGGGAGAGCCCCTTGCTGCGACAAAGCTAATGTGAAGAAAGGACCATGGTCTCCTGAGGAGGACTCCGAACTCAAGGAATATATAGCCAAGTATGGCACTGGAGGCAACTGGATCGCTCTACCCCAGAAAGTTGGTATGGCCTCTTTCATATATCAAAGAATTCATACAGAAATGAAATAGATCAGCTCTATGTTTGTTTTTTTTAGTTTTCTAACCGTATCATTTTATATTCCAAGCCATAGAAGCATTATAATTCTAAGTCACCATCGTTTGATGAAACTTACTGAAGCTTTGTATGTCCATCCGATTAATATACGTGTTGTTGTGAGGATGTTACGAGTTGTTTTTGAAGCTATAGACAAGGTTTTTAACATCAGTATTCCACAATTAGGGCTTGGTTTTCACTGTGCTTAGGTTTCTAGGTTTTGTAATCATGTCATTACGATTTCTGTTATATCTACAAGAAGAATGTTTATAGGGTTTAATGTTTTTAGATATTGTGTATAAGATCTACGTTTAAATGGTTAATGGTCTGTTGATAGGAGTAATGGATATTTTAAGCATATGCAGTGTAGTCCCCTAGATGTCTAGATGTCATCCTAGTGTTTGACGGTTGGCTCTTACTGGATTGATCATATTTGATTGATCCCTTTTTACGAGAGATTCCATTTCTGTAATTAAATGTTTTGAACCAGTTCTCTGGCCAAGGTACCGTGTTTATAATCGTCTATTCTGGTAAATACAATACAGCCCTAGGGTTATCAGAATGCATGGCCTTGGTGGTAGAGTCAATGACCAGGGTTCTAAATTGAGAACTGTTGTCTTTTAATGAATTTCTATCATTTTACCGTTGAAATATGATTGTTTTGCGGTGATTTTGTACTTATCCTTGTTCTCTGCATACAGGTCTGAAGAGGTGTGGAAAGAGCTGCAGACTTAGATGGTTAAACTACTTAAGGCCAAATATAAAGCACGGAGGCTTCTCAGAAGAAGAAGATAACATCATTTGTGGCCTCTACCTCAGTATTGGTAGCAGGTAGTCAAAAACTGAACAGCCTATGAGTTTTAGAGATAAAAGATAAACAATCAGCCAGCCTAATCCACGGATCAAAGATAAACTGGCATTCATTCATCTGCAAAATGTTTTTTATAGTTATTGATTGGAACATAACACCTGATTTCAGACTTCTGGCATTGTGCAGGTGGTCTATCATTGCGGCCCAGCTTCCAGGGAGAACAGATAACGATATAAAAAATTACTGGAACACAAAGCTGAAGAACAAACTGCTCGGGAAAGGCAAGGATCGTCAAACCCGTCGTCTTGCTGCGGCAAAACAAAAAAGCAAGGACATGCAAAGCTATGCTACATCAGGGGCCAATCCAAACCCAAGCATCTATGGGCCACAGCAACAACCTGGAGGGATAGATAAGCATACGAATATCAACATGAGTGGCCCTTACTGTAATTTCGGCCCTGAAATAAACTCCCAGCTCTTTGAGCAAAATTGTGGCGCAACAATTACTGAATCCAGTTCAAGCTCAGGGCCAGCCACATTTCAGCTGAATGGTCAACAAGTCCAATTTGATCAGGAATTGGCTGATCACAATTCCAGTCTGAGGAAGCTGCTCCAGAGACTTGAAGGAACCGTGGTTGATCATCATAATTCAAGCAACATGACTATGATCAATACCAGCTCCCCAATACAGGCATCCGACTGCATTAACACCTCAGAAATAATGCATTCCATTGCTTATAATCAATATAATTCTGATGCTGTAAGCCAGATTTCCTATGAGACAGCAGCCTCTTCAGTACTCATGTTTGGAGGGCACATGGAGAATCATACAAAACTAGAAAACCCATCTGCAGCATTTACCCAAAATGATAATTTACTGTTTTTTCCTTCATCTACGTCGCCTCAGGGGGGTAACTATGAATCGGCATGGATGAATACCTTCAGTGCCGAAAATAACTTGGGAGCCTCTGGATTCTCAACGGGATTGAATGATCTGATATTATACAATAATATCTCATCAGTACAGCAAAGAGATGCCTGCAATTATGATTGTGGTTCAATCAGCATATATTAGAGGATCAATTCTATTATACTTTAGTCATTGTGATGAAGTTTCAAAAATGATTTTGTATATAAATTCTATCTGACACAATAAAGTGGGAGATTTTGGGGCTCTGCTTT
Source organism: Picea engelmannii (assembly GCA_009831015.1). Classification (NCBI taxonomy): domain Eukaryota; kingdom Viridiplantae; phylum Streptophyta; class Pinopsida; order Pinales; family Pinaceae; genus Picea; species Picea engelmannii. The sequence continues at coordinate 432,326 of ML803353.1, read as the reverse complement.
ATAACAAAACCAATTAGATGATGCTACCAGAACAATAAAAGTGACTTAATATCCGGACAACGAATTGAAATCCATCTTGTCGATTGAAGAAGCGTTCTTCTAATTTTTTATGTCATCAAAGATTATAGATCATGAATTAAAATCCATCATCTCGATTGAAGAGTTCGTGTAATTCTGGATCCCAACAAATGTATGGACAACAATTCTCAATTCTTTTTAGGTCAGGATCTAAAATCCAGTTATTCTTATCATAGGCGGCCATTGTAAAGAGGTGGCTACTCATATAATATAATTATGGGAACGGAATTTTTTGTTCCTGAAGCAGGAAATAGTTCATCAGGTCTTGAATAAACTATTCCAGATCAGGTCTTGAATAAACTATTCCAGAAACATTTATCAGGTCTTGAATGTTTATTCCAGATCCGATAAATATAACATTAAGACCTGATAATCTAAGAGTAAGGGAAAAAAACCAGAAAAGAGTTGATAGTACCCCACTCCATTAGAAGAAATAGAGTCGTTTGGTTACTCTCAAAGCGATGAAAGAGCATCCTTCACTAAATCCATCCTATTGTGAAAGAGAACCTTCTAGGGTAAGGCTGGTAAGAGGATCTGAACACGAAGTGTTGTTGAGGTAGGATAATCATAGGGTTCTATCTTACAGGATCTCGCCCATTCCCAATCCCAAAGTTATGTTTTCCTTTTAGCTGCTTAGATCACGTGGGAGATCCACAAGATTTAGCGGTGCCAGGAAATAAGGTAATGAAGGTAATGTAGATTGAGAGAAACCAAGAAAGCATAGATTCGAGTTTGAATAGGACTAGTGGTATCCAACATTCATTTAGGTAAATAAAAAAAGGCTAGTGCAAATTGAATAGGACTAAGAAAATTAGCTTCCTTTGCGGTACAGTTTGAAGTGCGGAACAGTTTGAATAGATACTTAACGAGTAAGTTCGGTTTACCTATTTTTCAACTATATTAGTTATTTAAATATTTATGTTGAATTGACTGTTATTGTCTAACTTGTTTATAAGTAAGAAAATTGACAAAATAAATGTTTTTATATAGAGATTTTTTTTTCCTGAATGCACTATTGTTATATGCAAATAATTATAGGGTTAATCTTGTTGATAGAATTTCATTATTGAGTATCCTTGATTTGTCTTCAATCCTTTCAAAAGAGGGGGAAAGTCTTGTAGAGTTTGATGTTGACACTTACCTTGCATATTAATTTGCATATTAATAAGGTAGGAAGTAGTGAAATTTTAATAGTCTTCATCCTAGGAATTTGATTTACAAGAAAACTTCTCAACATGGATGTTCCATGATATGTGTTGACAACATCAAGGATGCTTAACTAATTCAAAGATCATGATGAAATGCATTGTGAACTTAAAGGAGAGTTTTAGGTGAACAATGTTGATATGGTTTTGAAACCAGTGAGAAGAGGCCACCAAATCTAAATTCCAAAAAGGGAGGGACTTTGTAACAAGTGAGAAACACTAAAGTTTTTAGATTGTCCTCCTAAGGTGGTGTCTTGAGGTAACTAAGTCCAATGAAAGGAGACACGAAAAAGAAAAAGAAATGCTGAAGGATGTAACATGATAGAAGGAGGTGTACAAGAGTCCTTGAAAACTATCCAATGGACTTGAGACTACAAATTTGGGATTGAATGATGTTCTTAGTATATTGTTGTCAGATAAAGATTAAAGAATGTTTGAGACTATAAATTTGGGATTGAATGATGTTCTTTAGTATATTGTTTCGAGATAAATGTTAAAGAATGTTTTTCAACCAAAGGAACAACTTGATGTGGTAGTCCAAGTGTATTCACGATAAGATACTTGGTGTTAATATCTTTATGTAGTATGTAGGTGTTGTTTAATGCATCATACTAGGATTTCTGATCATATTGATAACATCAACCTAAAAATAAACCACAACAATACAAGTGAGTCACATCACAAGTGACTATGTCCGCAAATTTAGGGCCAAAAGTAAATGACATCATGAAAGTGTGCATGATTTGTGAAGAGAAACCATTGTCCTTCCATCCAAGTGGATAAGGATGGTGATGAGGGTCAAGTGCAACTTGTTGATAATGGATTTGGAAATCAAATTCCATTGTGAGCCATTTTCGAGGATATTCAAAGTGGAGAAATCATGGGAGAGATATATGCATGTGATATATTAATTATCTCAATGTTATGTAGGGGTAGAGTACTACAACAAGGTGACTTTATTGAGTTCCCTTGATGAATCTCCTTAACTCTTCATAGGTTTTTCCTTCACCATAAACCTTAATGGGAGAATTATTATCTTCTTCAGCAAGACACCCTACAATCAAAGTTTTCTTCTTCAATTGAAAATATTTAGAATTATCATGTCCTTATTTCTTACAATATTGACAAAAATTAACAAAAGAAGGAGAAGAAGAATATTGGAAAAAATTTGATAAACTGATAGTAGTAGGAGGTGTGAACTTTAAAGGTGCATGTTATCCCCTATCCTAGGAATAACTAAGGAGATTATGTCTTGAGGCCCACAAGTCCTAGAAATGGAGTACCAAGAGCCATATTGACTTAAGCTTGGCCCTGGAGGGCCCATATTTTCTTCAACGCCTCCTCTCTTGATCCAGGTGGATATCGATGGCCACCCACCTATTCCACTCGCTCAAAAAACAATTTTCCACCATGGTAGTTTTTCGACAGTTTTTCGGGTTCCAAACTTATAGGGCCGCTTTGAGGCCCTAATAGACATTTTTTAGGGATTTGGGGCACAAGTGGCTTCTTGAGGCACTGACCTGGGCCAGTCGAAAAATTTTCTTCTGATTTATACCTTTCCAACGAGCTATCGTGCGCCTAAAACAGAGATCGTATGCAAAAGTTACGACCCCGAGAATTTGATGTACTAACTTACCCAAACGGGGCCCACATGACTTTTGGCGCTTCATCTCCTAGGGTTAGGTTTTCTATGTCTAGGGTTTTTGATATTCCTGTTTATTGTAAAATGCCTTCAAAGCCTCATTGTAACCATCTTCTTACGAATGAGCACAACCATCACATCTCTTCTCGGAGATAAGTTGCCACCATTCCAGCAAGCTTGTTTTCTGTTGCATTTTACAGTTTTAACTTATTTCCTTATTGAATAGAAAACCAATTTTATTGTATCTCTATTATTTTGTGTTAAGAATCTTTTAATAGTTTGTATTCATTTCGTTCTGCTCATCAAATCTGGATCAGTGGTATTAGAGCGGTTTGCTCCTTGTTGTCTTAATGCATGTTCCCAATGAGGTCATGGTACAAAGAATTGGGCCTCGAGCTTGTTTCTCCTGAGGAAAAAATCTCTCGCACACCCAAGCAACCTCTCATGGAAAGAGAAAAGAAAGATGACGGGACAAGAGATCCTTTCAAAATGTTGCTTGAGGAAGCCCTCACGCAACAGAGGAACGAGATGATGGATAGTTTCGAACAAATACTTTGGCGACTACCAACAGGCGATGCATCTTCCTCGAGCGGAGGTGCCGCCCCCTTCAAGGTACAAATCAACTTCGATATTCCTATATTTCAAGGCTAAATTGATGCAGGTGTTGTAGACAAGTGATTGAATCTACTATAAGGGTATTTTTTTGTCCATAAATTTTTGAATAGAGAAAAGATTACTTTTGTGCTCCTCAAAGTCGTTCCCCATGTCAAAGATTGGTGAGAAAATTTCAGTGAGAAAAATGAAATAGAGGAACCCTCATTATTTACAGTCACGACCACCTGGGAATCCTTTAGGGATGTTATTAAGGAACATTACTACTATGTCAGAAGTTATGACGAATTGTATACCAAATGAACCACACTATGCGAAGAAAGAGACCAAGCATTGTCGGTGTTCACAAATATCTTCCATACCTTGCGTACCAAGCTGGGTATCAAAGATTCAGAGTGACATTTGGCTCTCAAGTATCATGGTGCTTTGCATAGATACATCCAGACTGAAATGGAATTTTTGGACATCTCATCCTTGGGTGCGGCCTACTAATATGCAGTCAAAATTGAGCAGAAGCTCAAACAAAAGACACGACAATTTGGGCATGGGAACCCCTCATAGAAAAAGCCATGAAAGGGCGGTCCCAACCCACAAAACAAGGGACAGGGAAAAGATGGATAATATCAGGACAACCAGTCCATGTTGTAAGAAAATAAGGACACCAGAAAGAAAAAGAAAGATATTGGGAAGTGGTGTGACTTCCATAAGAGCCCTTGGCATAACACTGTTGACTGTCGCTCAAGGCAGTCGTTGGTGGCCAAAGTGAAAGCCTCATAATCAAATGTGGGTTCTGACTCTGAATTAGAACCAGAAAGGGGAAGAAAAATCATTGATGCGGAACCTAGTGCCACTATTGCAACCACCAAGCTCCATCCTGGTGAACCAGACAAGCCATAAGTAGGAGAGGACCTCTTCCATTCACAGATGTGGGTAAAAGACACCCCGTTGCACTTCATCGTTGATAGTGGTAGACAGGAGAACCTCATTTCAGCATAGGTCATCAAGCAGCTAGCCCTGCCGACAACGTCGCACCCACAACCCTACACCATTGGATGGCTCCGCCAAGGAAGCGATCTTTGCATCAACCAATAGTGTCGAATGTTGTACAACATCAATCCCGTCAAAGACGAGGTATTGTGTGATGTTTCTTCTCTCGAAGTTTGTAATATTCTTTTGGGCCAACCTTATTTATGAAAACATCATGGTGTATATGAGTCTAGGCCTTGTAGTGTTATTATTACTTTGAACATGAAATTGTACAGGATAGCCGAGACAATCCCTCCTAGTGTTATTTCCTTGATATTTGCCAAGCAATGCATGAAGGTCATCTCTCAAACTGAGAAATATGTCTTCTTTGTGATTCCCTCTCAGAGTGAGTGAAAGATTGCAGCCACATCGAGGGCCTTCGTAACCGATCTATCCACACAATAGAAGCAAGTGGATAAGGTTGTGGAAGAATACTCATATATCTTCTCCTATCCTATCGGGGTACCTATGCACTGCCAGGTCAAGCATCCCATCGATCTGACCCCAGGCACACCGCTACCCAATGGGCCGGTCTACCGCCTCTCTATGTTAGAAAACGAGGAGATTAGGAGGCATATCTAAGAACTCCTCCACAAGGGGCACATCCTTCCCATATCATTGCCTTGTGGGAGCCTAATCATGTTGGTGCAGAAGAAAGACGGGACCTAGCGACTCTGCATTGATTATCGGGCCCTGAACAAAATCACATTCTGAAACTGGTACCCAATTCCCCGAATCTACGACCTCCTTGATCATCTCACGGGGGCCAAATACTTCAGTAAGATTGATATGAAGTTTTTCTACCACCAGGTCTCAATAGAGCAGACAGATGTATGGAAGACTACCTTCAAGTCAAAAGAATTTCTTTTTGAATGGTTGGTCATGCCCTTTGGTTTGACAAATTCTCCAACAATATTTATGAGGATGATGGAAGATATCCTACAACCTTTCACCATAATTTTGTAGTGGTGTATTTGTATGACATCCTCATCTACATTAAGAATTGGGTGGAACACTTGCAGCATATTCAGCAGGTTTTGCACATCCTGCGAAAGCACAACCTATATGAAAACTTAGAAAAATTCTCCTTCGGCATGGACAGGGTCCATTAATTAGGCTACATTGTTGATCAACATGGTGTGCATGTGGATTGAGCCAAGATCCAGGTCTTTCGTGAATGTCCAGCCCCAACCACACTCACTAAACTTTGAAGCTTCTTGGGCCTTGCCAATTTCTATCATAGGTTTGTGCTGGCATTCTCTCATATCACATGGGCCCTCAGCCAAGTAACCAGGGGTGGAGATAAGGAAAAAATTGTGTGGGGCTTGTCCCAAAAATAAGCCTTTGATGACTTGAAGAAGCATTTGTGCTCATCCATGGTAATTTCATTACCAGACCTGCAACATCCCTTTGAGATTGAGACAGATGATTTAGACTATGTTGTGGGCATCGTTCTCACTCAACATGACCACCCCGTGGCATAACATAGTGAGACACTTTCATATGTTGTTCGTACGTACCCTACTTATGAAAAATAAATGTCCTCCATTGTGAAAGTGTGTCGCCAGTAGAGACATTACATTCTTGGGAAGGAGACACTCATCCACACTGATCACAAGCCACTATAGTTCATTCAGACCCAAGGAAAATTGTAGAATGACTTCCATCATAAGTGGTCAACATACTTACAATAGTTCCACCTCAACATCAAGTATAAAACATGAAGTACCAACCGAGTTATTGACTGCCTCAGTCGACCTCTAGTAACAAAACTCACCATGGTTCTAGACTCTTGAATCCACGAGACCTTCGGATGGCCCCACCTCTACGAGACAGACCCCGACTTCTCCACCACCTATCAAATGTTGGACACCAACTCAATGGTCGCTAATTTCCATCTTCAAGATGGGTTGTTGTGTCGTCTGGGGCATCTTTGCGTTCCATCAAGAGAGCATGCAAAGCTGATTTGGGAATCTCACTATAGTCGGGTGGCCGGACACTTTTGCGTTGAAAAGATAGTGGCAGTGCTGCAAAAACATTTCTACTGGATGAAAATTCGATAGGATGTCAGCAAGTATATCAGGTCATGCATCGTCTGTGCTATTTCCAAACCGACCACTAAGAAACAGGGCATGTACACCCCTATGCCTACTCCTAAGATGTCGTGGGAATCCATCTCAATGTACTGCATGTCGGGCCTCCTGTCCACCAAGAGGGGAAATGACTGTGTTTTTGTGGTTGTTGGTCGCTTTTCCAAGATGGCAATTCTAGATGCCTACAAGAAGAACATCACAACAGAATCCACTACCAATATCTTCTTTGAATGAGTATGGGTACATTTTGGGATCCCACAAACCATTATCTCAAACCATGACAACCATTTCCTCATCTCATTCTGGTTGAGCCTCTAGTCACTACTAGATACCAAGCTCACCAAATCCATTACCTTCCACCCCCAGACAGATGGCTAAACTTAAGTTGTCAATTGGATCATCGTACATATCTTGTGCATGTACAATTCAAAACACCCATGTAGATGGGATGAGAGTCTTCCCTATGTCCATCATAGCTACAACCAAGCCCTTCATAGCTCAACTAGCCACAACCCCTTTCAGGTGGGGTTGAGATTCCAACCATTTGGTCCCATGGATGTTGCACTATCCCTGGCCACCACCTCGGTCGGCTTGTCCCCTGATCCACCAGAAGATGACAAAGCCACCCGGTTCATTGAGTGGATCCAGCATGCCCACCAACAGGTTTAGGATATTCTACAGAAGTCTAATGCCAAGTAAAAGCAACCCCATGATTAACATAGGGTTCCACATAAGTTTCAGGTGGGCGACAAAGTTTGGTTGCATTTGCAGAAAGAATGCCTTACAGGGACCCATCGGAAGCTTCGCCCACTCCTTTATGGTCTGTACACCATCACTAAGGATATGGGTGACAATTATTTTGATCTCAACATTCCCCCCTTCCTTTTCCTACATCCATTCTTCAACGTGGCTCTCCTTCGACCATATTTCCCACCATTATTTGACACCACAGAGATAATAGAGTATTTGACACCAATAGAGCTCAACCTTGATTGGATGAAATAGGAATCCAGTGATCATATTGTGGAAACAAAGATAAAGGGAAATCGACAACAAAGGATCCAACTTTATTGAGTCGTCAAAGCAGGACAACTCCTGCACCAAGGCAAGTGGCTCACCAGAGGCCAAATTCAACAGAACTTTCTTCATATGATGGGGGAACTCAACACAATGGAGGCCATTGATTCCTAAGGAGGGAGGATTAATCCAGGTGGATCTCGGTTGCCACCCACCTATTCCACTGTCTCAAAAAACATTTTTCGACCTTGTCATCTTTTCGAGTTCCAAACTTCCGGGGTTGTTTTGAGGCCCTAAACGACGTTTTTTTGGGATTTGGGGCCCAAGTGACTGCCATAGTCATTGACTTGGGCCAGTCAAAAAAAATTGTTCTTGTTTATACCTTTCCAATGGGCTAGTGTGCGCCTAAAATGAAGATTGTATGCAAAAGTTATGACCCCAGGAAGTTGATGTACTAACTTACCCAAATGGGGCCCACACGACTTTTGGCGCTTCATCTCCTAGGGTTAGGTTTTTGGATGTCTAGGGTTTTTGACATTCCTATTTATTGTAAAAGGCCTTCAGAGCCTCATTGTAACCATCTTGTTGTGAATGAGTGCAGGCGTCACATGTCTTCTCAGAGATAAGCCACCACCATTCCAGCAAGCTTATTTTCTGCTACATTTTACAATTTTAGGTTATTTCCTTATTGAATAGAAAACCAATTTTATTGCATCTCTATTATTTTTTGTTAAGCATCTTTTAATAATATGTATTCATTTTGTTATGCTCATAAAATCCGGATCATATCTATCAACAACAACAACATCCATCACATCGTCTTGGTTCTGAGGTAGCAGTGGGTCTTGCTCCATGAGGTAATGAGTCTGGGTATCATGGTATGTGTCACTATGATTCTCAAAACATTTGAATATGTGCATTGAATTCTCTTTTGTTTCATGACGTTTTCTTGGAAATTATTCCTTTTAACTTTTCCATACCTAGGGGGGATGATAGAGTGCCTTAGTAAGTCGATTCCCTTGGGGATGAGTTGCCACTAGGTGGGTCTATGAAAGGTCATTGTCCATTCCTTCCATACTTATCACTTTTCATCATTTTCCCTCTCATATATCCCCTACATTGGTTCAGGCATTGGGTTTGCCAAGCTATTAAGGGTTGTACCTTGCCTTGTGGGAAGAAGGGGCTAAAGGCCCAAAGGGTAAAATTATATGACAAAAGTTAAAAGCCAGGATGAAACCTTCAAATTCTTCACACAGGTATCTGTGAGAAAGAAATAAAAGGCTTCTCAACAAGAAAAAGGGGGGGACCCATAAAATGAAATAAAACTGAAGACCTAGTTGGTGGATAGAAGGTCTCATCATGAGCCGACCTATTAGGACCATGGGAATGTAGTGGTATGATAGTACTATTCATCTGGTCACCAAGTTAGGGTAGTGTCTCTTGGTTGCATATCTAAGAGAAGGGGGGTCTCATCATGAGCCAACCTTCTCATCTCCTTGAAAATGTTTGTGGGTAACGTTGTCACCACTGGTCACCATGCCAGGGCAGTGTCCTCCATCTATTCTCTTAAAATAAAAATAAAATAAGGAAAATAATAAAAAGGAATTGAATGGGATAGGAAACAATTGCATCCATGACAAGGTGTGACTCACCCTCTATAGAGTCACCCACAGTTAAGACCTAAATTTTCCTATTATCACTGCACCCCTTTCCCAAACATCCCCTACACCATCTCATGCATTTACATGACCTAGATTGGTCTTCACATAGAAACACCCCACATTTGAGGAGGATCATCCCAATAGGACATCCTGAGACCCTCTCCAAACCTGGATTGTTAAATAACATAACGTCTTTGAGCATTTGTCTGGGTAAAGGGGGGTTTGATGCACATGTTTGGGTAAATTGATTACTAGATGTGATTGACATTGCTATGATCCCTATGACTTATGAGCCCATGGAGGGTGTACTTTTTCTTTTTGCAGGACCATGCCCGACGGACATGTACATATGGGGATATGATTATCTTAGACCTACATGGGGCTAAAATCCCACCAGATGTATGTTGATACCCAAACCAGGAGCAGAGGGGTACCAGAGGCTTGCACCAGAGAAAATGGAGGACATTCCATCAGAGGCACTTTGGTAGGCCTGAACCTAGGGGGTCTTTCCCTCCCACCATGACATTGGCCCTTGAAGGCCCCTGACGTCATCATTCTGAGCCTTGATGTCATCCAGTTGGGGTTTTGGCATGAGGACGTCTTGGTTGGCATGTGTGGCAGTTTCTAAGGGGTTTTGAGCCCTAAAATTTCACTTTGTAGACATATTGTTCCAAGAGGGGGCCCAACTTCACCCTAGGAGGTGCATAATGTCATCCCTAAAAGATAAAATTAGGGTTTTAATTGTCAATTTTAAGTAAAGCTAGATTTTTGATGTAAACTAGCCATGTCGTCTTTTTTTGACCTAAAATGTAATTAAAGGTCATGTGTATTGTATAAATAAGGGAAACATCTCTTATATTTTTCATCATATTTCACTCACACAAGTCTGAGGTCTTAAATTCGGCCTCTTTTAAGGCTTATTGGCTGAAATAAGTGGTGCACAACTCTTGGAGGGAGCTTATCTTGGTGTATTTTTGCATTTTCATGATGGAAAGTCTTCAACTAGGGTTTGTGGCTAGATTATTCTTGATGAAGTAAGTAGAAATATGCAATCCTTATTTATTTTGAATGGTTATGGTGTATTTACTTGTTCATTTATAAAATTGTGAAATTGTTAGTGTGAAACCCTAGGAGAAAAGCACATATTATTGTCCTTTTCTTTATAACTCTTCACCTACTTGATTTTGCTAGAAGACACCTCCCTTGAAGGATATACTATGGCCCTACCTTAGTATCACTCTAGTATTATTGATTCATTAAGCTTTCATATTTTATTTCAAGCTTGACCTAAAGAAGAAGGAAATCGCTAGGGCCCGGGGTTACCTACTTCCTAACATGTTTTCCTTCTAGGGTTTTGGATATTGAGGCCTTAGGTTACTAACACCTCAATCATCCTCCCTTTTCCTTTAGCTCACCTATTATAATTTTTGTTTTCCCTCTAAGAATTGTTGCTGCAATATTGACTCCATTTACCCTAAAGGGCACTAGTTCATACCTTGCAAGTGATTGATTGACTAAAACAACTCTTAAACCATCTACCTTAAGATCTTTACTAACAATTTCTAACTTTAGATTAGACTAACCTACTATCTCCTTTGATGATATTGCAAAATATGGCTACAACCATCTATAACAACAACAAATTCATCTTAAAAAAAGTTTTAAAGCTAATTATACATTGCCATCATTGCTTCTCACAATTACTATCATTTTGTAAAGTTTATGTTATCATTTTTGGTCATTATTGAAGCTTTATTGAGGCATAATTGTGAAGGTATTGCTATTTATACATTTTTGTTATAAATACGTCTGTTCCTTCAACTTTTATATCAGCTTGTTGTTTTTATCAAATTCTATGGTTTTACAAAGCACTAACATCATACGGTACTTGCAAATAGTATTTTTCTTGTTGACTTGTTATAGGAAGGCACACTTAAATATTACTTTTATTCATCTCATTAAAACCTTTAGAACTTTGATCAGAGTGACCTGTGAGAGGGGTGGGACTTTCTTGATACTCTTACCTTAACCTTCTGAAACCCCTAGGTCATTGGGTACGTCTCCCCTGGGGTACTACTCCTAAAGAGAAAGAGGTGTCTTGTTTAGGTGATAGTGATAAGACAACCTCCTATTACGCCAATTTATTGTTCACTTGCCTTTGGCTTTTGGGCAAGTAAAAATTGTGTGATAACAATGCATATCCCAAAATACTAGAGGAGGATGAATGTGATTTAATTATACATTGATCTAAAAAGTCATCTTTAGCTAACTATTCTTGAACATATGTTGATTTCAACATATTTCAACTCAAAATATAATTGTTCATATAATTCACTTTTAAAATTGAGAACTAATGAGGTAGTTGGATCCATAGATGATTTTAGGGGGTAAATTTCACAAATGGGCTAATTTTCCATGGTTTTTCCCAAAAAATGATCTCTAATTTCCATTTTTTCTAAAAATGATTTGCCCAAATTCCATAGAATAGAATTATTTTACTTTAAAAATCGCCAAAAAAAAATATAGAAACTATATAAAATCCTTAGAAATATGAATACTTTTACAAAAGTATGACCAAACATTTTACATTTTCCATATTAAGGAATAGTAAGATTAGCCCAGGTTTCTATATTTTAATATAAATTTCCATCCTTAAAATCATCCCTGTTTGTATCATAAATGTTGAAAAGAATCCTGAATCGATTAGATTGACAAATGCAGTCTTTCACATACATGTTGAATCCATGGTGTAGTTTATAAAACTGGATGCTTATATCCTATTTGTACTTGGAAGGATAGATGATCAGGGGATCAAATTTTGCTCAAAAATTCAAAGTGCTCGGAATCGCTTCAAACCGGACGAGAGCGTAGGCCTTGTCATTGCGAACCCAATGCAACTTGTTTCATCTCAAATGGACGTCAGGAACGAGAGATATTGTAGTATGTTCGTCAAGTCAAACAGGGAAAAAAATGATGCTGACTGTACAGTCCGTACAGGCTGACGTGGCAGGGTCGTATAGACCGTACGGATGATGTGGCAACATCTAGTTAGTTGTTGAAGGCGAATGATATCATGACATGTGGCATTTTGTTGGTCAATGATTGGGTCCCACGTGGCCCAATCATGGGCTGCCACGTGGCACCCCGGAATTGGTTGGTTGCATGTTAATAAAATGTAATGGAGTCCGTGGGGTTCGACCCCCAGACCTCCCCACCGGCGTAAGGTTTAACAATGGCCACCCTACCAACGAACCATCAATTGGTGCTTGTTTATTAAATGGTTTCAACACTATTTAAGTTTGTTTATTGATTGAAATGGAAAAGGGGTCGGGCCGGGGCTTAGCCCCGACCCGTGGTCTTATTACATTACATGTAACCATGGTATAAAAAATATGTGTGCAGTTATAACAGTTGGCGCGCAGGGTTTAACATAGCCCGTGGTCCTTTTATTTATTGCCATGTGACCCTAACCGGAGTGCAGGGAAGTTAAGCCCGTTGTAACCACTAACCACTTTTGCCAATGTGCGCGGTCACATGACCCATATGCCCAGGTGCCTAGGTGGTTAGGGGTTGGTGCACCCTTAACCGTCCTATGGTTTGCACCGTTGGTGCAGTTGCGCCCGGTGCTGGGTTTTCACGCTTAAATTTGCGTGTGAGCCAGGTTCAAACAACAAGGGTGCAATTTGTAGATGCAGAGACAACAAGCTTGAAGGGGGAGACTTCCAGGAGGCCTAACTTCTTCGTTTTTCGACCAATTGAGGTGCCGAAAGAGCCCAGACAGGGGTTTTTGGACGCTCTAAAGCCATTGGAGCAGTTGGTTTGTCAGTTTGAGCATTGTAAGACATGTTTTTGAGAACTTTGAGCAATTAATAATAATGATCCATTGGAAGCTGGACCAGGAGATGTAGCCCAAGAGAGGGGTGAAATCCTTTATCAAATTGATGTGTTTATGTGCTTATGTTCATTGATTATGTTGTTGTCCATGTGTATTTTTCATAAGTAATTCCTTAATCTATGTGTTGCAAACTGATCCATTTTCTTTAAACGCATAACATTTACATTGCAAATAATTTCAAGTATTTCAAGTCTTCTTCATTTTTAGATCAAGTTGGTATCAGAGCACTGGTTTTTGAAGACTTGATTGTTTGCAAGTTTTGTTTCTGATGCTCACAAGGTTGAAACTCACAAGAGGAGAAGGTCAACTTGTGGATCCAAGTTCTTATATGACAAGGAGGAAGCATATTCATTCACCGCAAGTTTCAGGGAGACATTCACCAAGCATGGCTCATGCAAAAAGTCATGAACGAGTTCCTACCGAAGATGAAGATCTCAGAAAGGCTGTCATGGAGATGAGAGAGATGATGAAGATCTTAATGGAAAGGAACATATTGTCGCAGGGTGAAGGCTCCAACCCTACAATGCATAAGGGAGACAATGGCGACAAAACTCCGGACGAAAATAGAGGGAATGGTGCTTCTCCACCACCCTCTCCTCCATCATCATCATCATCTTCTTCTTCTTCTACCAGTTCGAGACCTCTTCTGAATTCTCCAAAGGGGCATGGTAAAACTCCTTCGCAAATTCCTTCATTAAAGATTGATATAAAATTTGAATTGCCAATATACAATGGAGAAGTTAATGCTGAGAAGTTAGATAATTGGATACGTCAAATTGAAGTATATTGTA
>ML803353.1:387871-401872 GCA_009831015.1 Picea engelmannii | reverse complement strand
CTGTTAATGAGTTTGTCCCACATTTCTTTAGCAGTTTGAAGATGCATCACCTTCACAAACTCGGCTTCTGCAAGTCCATTCAAGATAGCATTCATTCCGTTAGCATTAAAGCTAAATTCTAACTTATCATCCTTGGAAGCTAGCACAACATGCTTTATGTATCCAGTCTCTACTACATCCCAAACATCAGCTCCTAAGGCCATTAGGTATGTTCTCATTCTAACCTTCCAGAAGGAAAAATTTGTTCCATCAAATAGAGGAGGCCTAGTGACTAAAGTCCCTTCATGGCTTGTCATGTTTAAGCTCTAGGATTTACCCTTAGATAAAAGGGGCTAGCTCTGATACCAATTGTTGGACAACTGAGAGGGGGGGCGGGTGAATCAGTTGTTACCGTGCTTAAACAATTATGCTTCTTTTAAACCCTTTGCAAAAACACTGAATGATGATCACAATAATGCAGGGAAATAAACAATGGCACTTTCAGCATCATTCACATATATGAGAAAGACAGAGACAGATATTTCCCGAGGAAACCCATACATGGTAAAAACCTCTTTTTTTCTTTATATGATAAGTAATAGTTACATTCTTTACATTATCATACATATGAGCACCAACTCATAATGAGGCTACAACCTTAGTTTTGCAAGATGCTACTTGCTGAGAGAACCAACTCTCTGTTTTCTCTAGCACCCACTAGAAGGAAGCACCAACTCCCTGGTTTCTCTAGCACCAACTAGAAGGAAGCACCAACTCCCTGGTTTCTCTAGCATCAACTAGAAGGAAGCACCAACTCCCTGTGTTCAAGCACCCACTTGAACCTTTGAGGACACCAGTCCTCCCTAGCACCTCCCAACCACCATGAATAATATCAATCTTTTCTATTGAAACTTATTACAGTGATATAATGTTCAACAATGGCTTACCAGACTCATCACTGTTCTGCTGCATTTCGTTGCTCTGTCTGCCTCACTGCCTTCCTGCACACATGACTTGCGTTGTCTGTTCTTCTTATTTTTATGATCTGTGTGCCATGTCCATTCACTGCATAGTTCCTCTTCTATTCAATTCATCTGTTGCACTCTCCTCCTTCTTCACACATGAATCAACTTCAACAACAACAACCACAACAACCACAACAACTCGAATAGCAACAACAACCCCATCTCTTCTCTGTACTGTGTACTTATAGCTTATGTGCACCTTGCACATGTAATGTGTGAAATACCTCTGCATACTCAGACCGCGCTGATATCCTCCACCTCTCAAGTGCTCTGCCTGATCATCATGGTAACTCTTCAACTTATCTGGCAGTTTTCCCATGCGTTCACCATCACTGGAAGTTATGCTGAGATTCCTCAGCCTCTCTGGCAGTTGAGACTCTTCGTCTTCTCTGTTAAAGTCGAGCTCACCTTCTATGTTTCAGTTACAGGCTTCAATTCCTATCCAGCTGTCAATCGCCTTCACGAATATCTTCATCCCTCTTGAATATTCCCAGAGCCTCTTCACCTTCTCTATCAATCATCCCCAAGTGTCTTCGAGTCCTCTGGCTGAAACCATCAGTGGTTTCTGGAAGTTATACCATGTCATGCTATAGTAGCTCTTCGATCTTGTTCAAATTCACCTGCACCATTGGATTGATTCCATGGGATCTTTCATTCATTTTGTCATTTCGGCATTCGACAATTCATCATTCGTGTGACCATGTGTTTCAACATCCCCAGTCCTGATCCCCGAAAATGAGCTCGGTTGCTCTAGCTCTTTCCTCCATCTCTCGCTGATGTGTCCAAGGGCTGTGACCACAGCCTTATGCATAAGGCGCTTTCGTAATTTTTCATTTCTTGAGTCTGGAGATGAGGCATCTTGACTCTCCAAGTCGTGATCCTCGATACCCCGAAATGGTGTGGGATCAACGGTCCCAATCAACACTTGATCTGATGGTTCAGATAATTTTGTGATTTCGACACTCCTGATGTTCAATGTTCTTGTCACTTACAAATCTCGATCCACGAAACTCCCTAAAGAAGTCGGATCAATGGTCCATATCATATCTTTATCTGACGGTTCAGATTCAGTCAGGATTTCACGCAACGTGATTTCGACACTCTTGACGTTCATTCTTTTTGTCACTTCAAAGTCCCAATCCACGAAACTCC
This sequence comes from Picea engelmannii, assembly GCA_009831015.1. Lineage (NCBI taxonomy): Eukaryota > Viridiplantae > Streptophyta > Pinopsida > Pinales > Pinaceae > Picea > Picea engelmannii. The sequence continues at coordinate 399,716 of ML803353.1, read as the reverse complement.
ATAAAGAAGTCGGATCAACGGTCCAGATCATATCTTGATCTGACGGTTCAGATTCAGTTGGGATGTCACACATCGCGATTTCGACACTCTTGACGTTCAGTGTTTTTGTCACTTCAAAGTCCTGATCCACGAAACTCTGTAATGGAGTCGTATCAACGGTCCAGATCACATCTTGATTCAATGGTTGCGATTAAGTCACGATTTTGTATATCGCAAAATAGGGATTCCTGTGGATGATATTACTTGACATTTCCAACTCTCGATCCCCAAAACTCCGACATGGACTTGAATCAACGGTCCAGATCTGATCTTGATTCAACGGCTGCGATTAAGTCGTGATTTTTCACATCGCGAAATCGGGATTCCTGTGGATGATATTACTTGACATCTCCAACTCTCGATCCCCGAAACTCTGACATGGACTGTCCTCCTTCTTTCGGGATTTTTTGAGCCCTCTAGTCCTTGCACTTTAAAGAACGTGCAGGTTCTCCTCGATCCAACGATGGTCAGACCCTGTGCTCGGATCTAACGCCCGAGATCTATCCTCCATATTTGCGCGCTCCTCTTTTATACATTGAGATATGACGGTCATCGGGAATTCGGGATGGGATCCAACGATCACCAACGCTTCTCCTCCAAGATTTACATTGTTCCTATTTTTCCATCGAAGAACACTCTGATCTTGCCATCAATGATAAGCTTACTTTGCCTGATAACCTGCCAACAATCCTCTGCACTATCTCTTCTGAAATTATCGAGCTTTCTCTACAACGTCTTCCTAAAATACTTCTGATGCACGTCTGTTACATTCTTCCTATACTCATGCCATCTTCACTGTTGTACTTGCCATCAATGACAAGCATATGCTTCCTGTTAAACATTTTCCAACAGATTATTAATAATACAAAATTCACCTACTTTTCTTTTTAAATACTACCATTGATTTATAAACTGTGATGGATATTCCACTGGAATAGTTAGTCATAGCAAATCTTATAAATAAATGAAATCTTTACTATGAAGGTTATTCTTCCTTTAGATCTCAGACTCTTGATTATTGATTTTCTACTTATGCATGAAATAGATCAAATGTGGAAAATAAAGAACAAATAACAGAAGATATGATTTGGTAAACCCAATACGGGAGAAAACCCAACTAGAAGGTGAGGTTTCTCTGCTCTCTTTTCTATTGTATATAAATTATGCAAGTACAAATAAATAAACACTCTCTATATGATTTTCCTTTGACTTGTGGCCTGTATGGATGCTAAAAAATCTCTCCTCCTCTATTATGCTCATAGAATACCACTCTCAGATGTTTTTCTTAGTTATGGAACAAAACACAATGTAAAAGAATGAAACTCTTTCTCCTCTGAGTGACCCAGTATTTAACATAATCTGATAGTCATCTAGGGTAGGTTTTTTACTTACTCAACCATAAATTGTGATAGGATTTTTGACCTTCTAGAATATTATTGAAACTACATATGTGGCTATCCCCATATACTTGAGTAACATGGGATGATGTGGCATCCTCTTGTACCATAGTCATCAAGATGGTGGGTCAACTTGCAAGAGGCATAACTTTTGCATACAAACTCCAATTAATGAACGATATGCATTTTTGGAAAGGTATCAGAGTGAAGAATACCGTCAAAGGTGTGTGCATAAGTTTTGGACACTAAAACCACAAAACATCATTTAATGACTCAAAATTTATTTGAAAGTTCTAGAACCCAATTTTCCAAACTAGGACCTGCCACTAAAATGGCCCTACAAGATGATTCCTCTAATTTTTTCCACTATGAAAGGATTGAGATAGATGAAAAAAAATATAATGATCCAATCTAGATCAACCATAGTGATATACTCAAAGAGTATGCAACAACATTGACAAATTGTTTTCTTTCAATCTAACTCACATTAGTAGAAATTTGAATGTAGTTGTTGATGAACTTGCCATTTATATCATAAATCTTATTAAACAAATGATGAAACATTAAGCTATCTACTTCATAGTTTCCCTATGAAGACGTCATGTTCCCAACAGTAAGGATTCTTCACAAGTTTTTAAAGATGATGGAGATTTTTTTTTCATTGAATGATGAATAGGATGACACTAACATCATCTACCTCAAGGGATTGGTTCCTATATAAAACCTCATGTCCCTTAGAAACGATGCTAATAAATATTATACCTCCTAAGAATCTTCTAAGAGAAAGGTAGGAGAGAAATTAATTTCTATTATTGGTTTGGATGAAGAACTAAATAAATATAAATATAAATATATATATATATATATATATATATATATATATATATATATATATATATATATATATATATATATATATATATATATATATATATATATATATATATATATATATATATATATATATTTCTCTAGAATTTAAGGAAAATTTGCATGGTCATATGTTGACTTGCATGGTTTTGATCCAAGAATTATTCAACATTCCATGCATATAAAAGAAGATACCATACACATTAGACAAATATATAATCTTATCCATCTATATTTGGTAATAAATATTATACCTCCTAAGAAACTTCTAAGAGAAATCAATTTCTATTATTGGTTTGGATGAAGAACTAAATATTTTGTACAAATGTGCTAACTATATATATATATATATATATTCTCTAGAATTTAAGGAAATTTTTCATGTTCATATGTTGACTTGCATGGTTTTGTTCCAAGAATTATTCAACATTCCATACATATTAAAGAAGATACCATGCACATTAGACAAAGATAGAATCCTATCCATCTATATTTGGAAACTAGTGTCTAGAGAGAATGTGATTTCATGTATTATCTTGGTTCATTAATCTATAGTATGAATGGGCAATGAATTTGGTACCCTTCCATAATAAAAATGGGTATATCTGATTTTGTGTCAATTTCCTTTCTCTTAAATGAGTGCTAGCGAGAAAACTCCCCTATGACTACACCGAGGTTTACAATGTAGGCAGATCAACAACCGTCTAAAAGTCAACTACTTCTCTAACTACCCCAAACATACCCAAGACTCATACAAGAAAATCAAAGATGAGAGGGACCAGGTAACTATACCTCTACTCCACATCTGGTGGCGATCCTCTCACGCTTGAAAGCTTCGTTGACTGCATGTCGCCTCCCAAGGATGGCCTGCATTCAAGGACAAACAAACATAAAGCTACAAGAATGAAATTCATATACAAATTAGGGTTAGATGTTAGAATGTTAAAACATAAACAATTAAAATCATTCAATACACCATGATTTCGGACAGGAAAAGTACTTATTTTATTGATAATTCAATGGTTATACCTTTTAACCAAAGCTGACTACTGCTCCATGAACCTAGTCTTGGATACTCTTCACCAAGCTCCAAGTGAAAATTTGTATGGATTCTCCTCTTGACCTTCTAATCTCTTCTTGGGAAGTGAATGGGTTTCTGATGGAAGAAGAAGGGCTAATTGGGAAACGTAAAGGCAATTCTCACAAAAGGGATGCAATGACTTGGGGCAAGGAGGGGATGTGAAACGGGAAGAGTTTCATTGTTCTTATGTATAGATGTAAAATAAGTCCCCAACACCTCCTTTTGTATGAGAAAAGGATGGTTATTTAGTTGGGTGATGAGCTATAGGCAGTGGATTAGTTGGGAAACTACCCAATAGCCCATAATCTCAATGGATTCCTTGCAAATTTTTATTTTTTGCAACTTTTGCAAGTATATGCGGGCTATAGTGGTGCAGCATGTGTACTTATGCAGGTTGTAGTGGTGCAGCAAACGTATGTACGTGCGTAGTATTGGTGCAAGGTGGGTACATCTTCAAAAAATGGGTTTTTAGAAGAGCAACTCAGTGATGGCATGGAAAAACATGCAAGTAAGAGGGCCAAAGGCCAGGTATGAATATGTAGAGAAATTTAGGGTTATAACATATGCCCCCTAATGTGTGAGGTTATAAGAGCATCTTATGGCCAAAATACAATACAAATTCTTCGCCAATGTATGAAATGAGTGAGCTCGAGACCAGAGTTTGGGAGGTGCCATCCTGAAAATAACAATTGTCTCTCTGAGGTAGGCATACCCATGCTCGGGATGAAATAAATCATGGTTGCCAATCAAATACACTATAGATCCATGGCATATAACTATATAAAGTGTAGCCGTGAGAAATACACAACAGATCTACATCTCGAAATCAAAGATATACAAGTATAGTATCCATATTCAAGAACTTAATATAGCCGTATGGCTGGAGATGAGGTCTTCATATCTTGAGCAACAACTTCAAGATCTTCAAAAACTTGGGTAGGAGTGCAATGTGAGTGTATGAATTCACTACCTAGAGGTGTTCGACGGCTCGTCGGGAAACGACAAGAGGATCTCGATGATCAGGCAAAGAACTTCATTGTTTTTGAATCAAGAATTGACTGGACTTTCAGGATGGCCGACTCATGAGGTCACAAGACAAACTATAGAAAAGCTGACTAAGGTTGGGTGAAACTTTGTAATGATCCCAAGCCAAATTTTTCGCTTGGTATCACTAACTACTACTGATTTATTGATGTGCAGGTTTTTATTGAGTTATTAAGTGCATACAAGATTCATCCAACACATGAAGATCATAACACAATCAAGATATAGAAGAACAAGAAAGATCTGAACTTTTTATTATGTAGAATCAGTACAATAGATGGTCGATCTAGCATAAACCTTAGATGGCCATACAATCAATAGATATGAGCTGCTACAAAATGCTCTGCTGATACAAAAGAAGAATCCAAAGGATGAATAAGTAATGAAGATCAATACCCAACAGATCTGGATGTCAAACTCTCTAGCTAAAGAGTGCCATGCTCCAAGTGAAGACGAAAACCCTCAAGAATTCGGCCCTGATGGCAAGATGCTCCAAATGAGCCCAAAATCGACCCAATGATAGATCAGGGCAGTGGGAACCTCCTCCTGAAATTTCAAGCCCAACGTCCAAGTCCAACCCCCCCAACTATTGGATCTCCTCAGGGAGTTGTGCCTTCCTAAATAGATGAAACCCCAATGCAACTCGTCCCTGGAGTAATACACATCCAAATGGTGTAAAACTCTCCAGGAATATATATCGGGCTATGAGAACCCTATGGGAGAAGTTTCAGAACCAAATCTTAAGCAGATCTTTCTAGATCTGAGTTTTTCTGAATCACAAGACGTCCCTTATGGCTCCAAGACATCCCAATCTGCAGATAATTATATGATGATGATAACCCTCCAGAAAAGTCCTCAAATTGTCGATCATGCCCTGCAAAAAAAACCCAAGTGTCAGAATGGCCCCAGGCCCTCTAGATAAGTTGGATCGAACCTCCCTCTAGATGATGGTGCTCCCTTGCTGGAATCACAAGAACAGTACGACCTACTACCTTCTAAAGCGCTAGATGGAGATGAGCTGAGACTAGAATGGTGTGGAGGAATCTTTCATCCCCAAGACCAAGCTGTGGAACAAGGTGAGTGGATATTTCACCAATGAGTTTCTCACAAGGGTTTGTATAGAAAAACCCCCAAATTGAATGCTCAAGAGCAATAGCAAATGCTAATCCAAACTAGAATGAATAATAGGTGCACCCCAACCTCTTACTTATACTTTTTCCTTCTAACTCTCTGTTGAGTTAGGTTAACTCCCAGGGTTAATATTCTATTCTTCTGTTGAGTTATCTTTTACCCTTAATCCCTTTTCCTTTCTTAAGTCAACTAAAAAATATAAATTTAGCCTCATTTCCCTCCCCCTTCAGTGTAAGACTATGACCTAGTGGGGGTGCCCTGGCCACTGAGTCTCCTCATCGCCTCTCTAATAGGTGGGGGACATTACAGTCTCCCCTGCTTGAAATTGCTTGTCCTCAAGAAATTACAAACCTGCTTCTCTTACCACATGTTCATGCTCCCAAGTGGAATCTTCAATGGGTAAATCCTTCCACCTTATCAGGTACTCCTTGATGCTTCAGTTTCTGAGCCTCTTCTCTCGGACTTCTAGTACCTCCTCTAGAATAAAAACAAGTTGTCCCTCCTCATCCATGGGGGGTAATACCTCAATAGGCCTGATGTGTTGACTGAGGGATTTCTTAAGGCACAAGACATGCAAAATGTTGTGAATTCTGCTACCCTGTGGAAGCTCCATCTCGTAAGCTACGACCCCTATCCTTCTGCTGACTTTGTAGGGTCCAAAGAAACGTGGCTACAGTTTCTCTACTCCGCTTCTTTGAATGGAAGTCTGCCTGTATGGTTGCAACCTCAAGTAGATTAAATCACCAACCTCAAAAGTTTGGTCAACTCTGTGCTTGTCTTCTTGGACCTTCTGCTATTTTTGTGCCCTCTGTACATGATCCTTCAATTCCCTGAGAATGTCTTGGCTCTGCTATATCCAATCCTGTACCATCGGTGCCCTGTTGTCTTCGAATGCAATCTCTACAAATGACAAAGGATCATAGCTATACAAATATATGAATGGAGACATGCCAATAGACATATGTTGGGTGGTATTGTAGCAATGTTCTCCCAAATGAAACCATCTGACCCATGCCTTCTGTTGCCCTGCCACATAGTTTCTGAGATAGCCTTCCACCCACTTGTTGACTATCTCTGTCTGTCCATCTGTCTGCGGGTGATAGTTGGTGCTAGGGGTTGAAGCCGTACCAGACAACTAGACTAACTCCTACCATAAAGTACTCATAAAACTACTATCCCTATCACTGACAATGGTCTTTGGGAGGCCGTGCAACCTGAAAATCTCCCTGAAAAACAGTTTAGCCACCTGTGCTACACTGAATTCGGTAGCTATGGAAAAGAATTGTGCAATCTTTTTTAACCTTTCCACCACTACGAATATGAATTCCTTTCCTTGTGTCTTTTGTAGCATGGTGATGAAATCCATGGATATGCTTTCCCATTTGTGCTCCGGAATGGGCAAGGGTTGCAAAAGTCATGTTGGGTGTGTGTTCTCATCCTTGTTTGCCTGACATGTCATACACTCTTTGACGTGCCTAATCACATCCTCCTTCAGCCCTTTCCAAGAGAATCTTTCTCTCACCTGCCTGTACGTCTTGTTGATCCCCTAATGTCCCTCCATTGGTGAGTCATGGCATGCCTGCAATACCTTGGCTTTGAAGGTCGATCCAGAAACCAAGAAGATTCGGTCTTTTTAGTAGATGAGGTCATTAATAACCTTGAAATATTCATCTTGTACCTGTCTGTCTAGAAGTTGGCACGCAAACTGATCCTTTGCATATTCCATCACTAGTTGGTCTTTCCAATCAACTGTTATCCCTGTTATGGCAAGGATGGATGGTCTCCTGGATAAGGCATCATCCACCACATTATTCTTTCCTTTGAAAAACTCAATGTTGAAGTCATAGGCCTATATTTTGCTTACCCATTTTTGTTGCCTCTCGTTGAAGTCCTTCTGTTCCAATAAGTATTTGAGAATGTTATGATCTGACTTGACAACAAACTGAGCACCCACCAAGTATTGTTGGAATTTAGCTAGTGCATGCATGATAGCCAACATTTCTTTGTCATAAATTTTGTAGATTAGCTCAGGACCCCGAAGCTTCCAACTCTTGTAGGCAAGAGGGTGCCTCTTCTGCATCAGTACGATCCCTATTTCTTCCCCGGATGCATCACACTCCAAGGTAAATGGAAGACTAAAATCTAGAAGGGCTAATATTGGGCACGTACTCATCACCTTCTTCATCTTGTCCATTTTTTTTTTAGCCTCCTCATCCCACTTGAATGCTCCCTTATTAGTCAAATCGGTCAAGGGTGCACACAATTAAGAGAACCCCTTGACAAGATTCCTGTAATATGTGCACATTCCCAGAAATCCTCTCAATTCTGTGAGTGTCTTAGGAGTGGGCCATTCCATGATGGCTTCAATTTTCTCCTGATGCATCTGTACCCATTTTGCTCCAATAATGTGTCCTACATAAACGACCTCCGTCATTCCAAACTCACATTTGGACTCCTTAGCATATAGCGAGTGTTCTTCCATAATTGACAAAATCTGGTCCAAATGCCTAAGATGCTCCTCCCATGTCTTGTTGTAGATAAGCAAGTCATCAAAGAATACCAACAGGTGCTTCCTTAGTTGCTTGTTGAATACATGGTTCATACATGACTGGAATGTAGCAGGGGCATTGGTTAACCCAAAGGGCATCACTAGAAACTCATAATGACCATAGTGACATCTAATTTTTTTTTTGAGATGTCTTCCTCCCTCATCTTGATTTGATGATAGCCAAAACGAAGGTCAATCTTAGTGAAGTAGATGGCCCCATGCAATTCGTCCAACGGTTCTTCAATCCTTGGTATTGGGTATCTGTTTTTTATCGTCTTTTTATTCAAGGCCTTGAAGTCAATGCACATCCTCATAGTGCCATCCTTCTTCTTCACCAACACTACTAAAGAAGCAAAAGGACTACTGTTGGGCCGGATGTGTCCCATGTCCAAAAGTTCCTTGATGGCCTTTTGTATCTCATCTTTGTACTTCTTGGGATGTTTGTACGGTGTGGTGATCACTGGTTTGGCCCCTTCATCTAGCTCAATAATGTGCTCAAATCCTCTATCCAATGGAACCCCTAGAGGAACAGGCCCAAACACCTTGTGGTGTTTGTCAAGGATTTCCTTGATTTATGGAGTGTAATGAACCTTTCCCTGTTCATCCACACATGTCACAATCCTGCATTCGGATGCATATACTATTTCATCCATCTAGAATATGGCTTCCATTCTCTTGTTCGTGACTACCTTTGCAACATTCCCTATCATTCCCTGAAGCACTACCTTACGTCCACCCTCCTCTGTGAATGACATTTCCATCATTTTGTAGTTGGTGGTGATAGGTCCTAATGTGCTGAGCCACTGAACTCCTAGGATGATGTTGGTATATGGAAGGTCCATGACATAGATGTCCTGTGTCAAGTCATGCCTTCCCAAGGTAAGCTTTAGGCCCAGAATATATCTGTCACAGAGCATGGTGCTTCCTCCTGCAACCTCCACTTTGAATCCTTCAAATTTTACTATGGGTATGTGTCTCCTCTTCAACAATTATGCATCAATGAAGTTGTGGGAAGCTCCTCCATCAATCAAGAACGAGACTCTCTGACCCTACAAGACCCCCCTCATTCGAAAGGTGTTATATTTGGGCACTCCACTGATAGATGCCAAGGTGGCCATACTATCCTGTCATGTGATTTGTTCTTCCTCTGCTGCCTCAGTGGTTTCTGCCTCCATGTTCTGTATTTGTCCAATCTCATCTTCTTCTTCATTATTTGGTGTGACCTCAATGTAATGTACCTGTCCACATCCCATGCACTTGTGTGAGGGATTCCATGGTTCCTTGGATGTGAAGCAGAGTTGCTACCTTCTCATTTCTCTCCTGGTGTTATCATCTATTCTTCCATGACCCCTGTCATAACCCTTAGGGTCATGCCCTCCCTGGTTTATTGGAGGCCTTTGATCTCTTCCACCATTGTTAAGTGGAGGTCTGGGTATGAATTTTGGTTTAGCAGCTGGACCCAAATCCCTCATCTTCCAAATGGCCTACTGTAAGTTGGTAGGCTTGAAGGCCTTTACCCAACCCTTCAAGGGTTCCATCAACCCTTCCATGAAAAGCATCATGAGCCTAGTCAGGGACATATCCTGCACCATCACTGCCAACTTCTAGAATTCATCAATGTATGCCTCAGTCGTACCTATTTGCTTGAGTTGGGTGAGCTCTTGGAAATGTAGCTCAATATCTCCTTGATCAAATCTATCAATGAGCCTCTGAGTGAATTGTGTATAGGATACAATCTGGTTGGGGCCGAGTGTGGTGAGCCCATGATACCACCAGTCGTGGGCCTTTCCATCCAAGTACATAGTGGAAAACTTGATGGCCTCCATCTCTCTCATGGGGTTAAGCTGCGGGTAAGTATCTAGCTTATGCACCCATGCTTGTTCTATCATCTTGGCCATACCATCAAAGTATGGAATCTCTATCTTCCCTACCCTTCGTTCAAACTGAAAGCTGCCCCTATGGTTCATCCTAGGTTGGTTTCTAAACCTGACTTGGCAATACTGGTCTAGGGACATCTGTCTTTGAACTCTCATATCTAACCAGTAATATTCCTTGGTACTCCCGACCAATTGTTCCACAAATTCTTCAACCTGTTCATGTTTCCCTTGCTCATCTGTGAATGTGGGAATGTACGGTCTGGGGTTAGCTCTGCTACCCGAATGTCGGCCTAGTTGTTCATATGTGAACATTGGCATGTATGGCCTATGATTGGCCCTACTACCCATCTCCCCATGGGACGTGCCACCTCCTAGACTTCCTTCGGATCCCGGTGATTTCTCCGGGTTATATCTGACTTCCTCATGGGTTCCACCGGAACCACCAGCCTCCTTATTCCCATATGTATCAGGATCTTTTCCTCGATGGGTTACTTGCATCAGAAGGTCAGTTATCCTAGATTGGTTCTCGTTCATATTCTATAGATTCTCATCAACTTTCTTCAAGGTTTCAGAAATTTCGGCCTGTCCCCTTCTGCTGGTTTCCTGATACTCATCCAAATGTTGGACCAAGGTGCTTTCTGTGCGGTTCATGTTTTGCTAGAACTTACCAAATTTGGCTACTAAGAAATCCAATCCCTGAGGCTCATGGTCATCCCCTGACCCTTCCATTTCTTCCTCAGTTTCACTGTTGTTTTTCTTCCTTCGACCCATAACAATTCCACTGTACCTCTGCATGCGCCGATCCCTCCACAGGTTTGGAGGATCGAAGCTCTGGTGCCACCGTAATGATCCCAAGCCAATTTTTTCGCTTGGTATCACTAACTACTACTGATTTATTGATGTGAAAGTGTTTATTGAGTTATTAAGTGCATACAAGATTCATCCAATACATGAAGATCATAACACAATCAAGATATAGAAGCACAAGCAAGATCTGACCTTTTTATTATGCATAATCAGTACAATAGATGGTCGATTTGGCATAAACCTCAAATGGTCGTACAATCAATAGATATGAGCTACTACAAAATGCTATGTTGATATAAAAGAATCCTCTAAAGGATGAATAAGTAATGAAGATCAATACCCAACAGATCTGGATGCCAAACCCTCTAGCTGAAGAGTACCACACTCCAAGTGAAGACTGAAACCCTCAAGAATTCGGCCCTGATGGAAAGATGCTCCAAATGATCCCAAACTCGGCCCAATGATAGATCAGGGCAATGGGAACCTCCTTTTGAAGTTTCAATCCCAACATCCAAGTCCAACCCCCCCAACTATTGGATCTTCTTAGGGAGTTGCGCCCTCCTGAATAGATGAAACCGCAATGCAACTCATCCCTGGAGTAATACACATCCAAAAGGCGTGAAAATATCCAAGAATATAGATCGGGCTATGAGAAACTTGTGGGAGAATTTTTGGAACCAAATCTCAAGAAGATCTCTCTAGATCTGAGTTTTTCTAAATCAAAGGACATCCCCTATGGGTCCAAGATGTCCCAATCTGCATATAATTATATGATGATGATAACCCTCCAGAAAAGTCCTCAAACTATCGATCATGCCCCTGTAGACGAAACCTAAGTGTCAGAATGGCCTCAGGCCCTCTGGATAAGCTGGATCGAACCTCCCTCTAGATGAGGGTGTGCCCTTGCTGGAATTGTTATCACTGAAATTTCGTCCGCACAGGGCGACAAGAACTCAACATCATCAACACAGAAAAACAATCATCCATGGCACAAGGATTAACTCCACAGCACATCAAAAGGGCCAAAACTATACAAAGTTGGCTAAAAAGA
>ML803353.1:359601-371944 GCA_009831015.1 Picea engelmannii | reverse complement strand
GCGCCCAGTAAGAAGTTAGGGCGCGGGTTGCTTGTTTTCAAGTGAATTTTGAGGAATTACTCAGCATGGCTTTGGCTAGGAAGAGGCATGAGTTGGCCTGATGCCAGGTAAACCTGTATGGTGCATTTTAGGTTTATAACAGAAACCCCCTTCAATGTAATTTTAATGAGCCCAGAAAAGGTAAGCTCGGTAGTTTTTTCATGTTTTAGAGAATCTGAAAAAATGTAAAAGAAGACTTGATGGGGTACCTTTTTCAGAGATAGTCTAGTCGATTCAAAAAAGGGGTAAACTACGACCGAAAAGACGTCTACTCAAAACCATTTTAACGAGTGTGACAAAGACATGATCACTCGACAATATTTTAAATTTTAAGGAGTCTAAAAAGAGCTTAACTATGGACTCACTACCTTTTTCTAGATTTAGTCCCCTTAGCTCGAAAAAGAATAAAATTTACTGAGGAGAAATCTCCCGGTGGAACGAATCTCCTGAGGTGTAACTTTCTCATCCATAATCTATAAGCCGAAAAAAGGGGTAAACTCATTCCATTAGATGTTCTTCTGGACCAATTTAACGAGTGTGAAGGAACAAGGTTACTCGACGATCTTTTCAATTTTAGCGAGTCTAAAAAGAGATTAACTATGGACTCTATGGGGGTTCCTTTTTCATAAGTAATCTCTGAGGCCCAAAAAAATCATCAACCAAAACCAAGGAGAATGTTCCTTTTTTGTAAATTCAGTCCCTCAGGCCCGAAAAAGGGTTAAAATTATACCTGAGAATACTCTTCTAGCAAAGCGAAGTTCCTAGAGTATACCTTTGTTCATACAATTGACCATTTAGACCGAAAAGGGGGTAAAATACCGCTAGACTTAGGAGGGGGTATTTCATGTTTAGAGAGTCTGAAAAGGGCCTAAAGAAGACTCTAGAAGTTACTATTCTCAGTTAACCCAGACAAGATTGAAAAACATAAATGTAGTCTCGTCGGATGTTGCTTTTGGGTTTCAAAGCGAGCTTAAAAGACAACAAAGTGTGATCATTTTGGGAGTCTCAAGGGTGATGCCAAGAGTGATGGTGCATTAGACGAATGAGTCTCAATCTCGTAATTATGATAGGACTAACAAGGACTCCCGAGCCTAAAGTCATTGCAGACAACATGGATGCCAAAACACAACAAGAATTTATCCAGGGAATCCATGTAAAGGTTGGCTCTAGCACCTAATCACAACACTTCTAAAGCAACAATGATGTTTCAGTGTTGCACGTCGGTGGGATCGATCCTATGGAAAAGTGGAAAAAGACAATGAGATGCAGAAAGTGGAGGTGAAATCCTAACTTATATGCAAAAAGTTGGAAAAAACGATTTTTACCAAAGGATCTTTAAAAGTGACCCATCTCCCCAAAAGTTACCAAACCAAAATACAAAGTGCATCGTGACATCTAAAAATAAACTCAAGAACCAAATTAAACAAATTCCAAGCCAATAAAAATGACAAAAGGGGTTGACAAAGTGGCAAAAAGGGCCAAAAGGGCCAAAAACGTCTATAAATAGAAGCTGACAACTCATTTTCACCATTGCAATTTGAGAATTAACCAAAAGGTAAAAACAATACCCCTTTTCTAAATACGTTGATTCTGGGAGCTTCAGAGGATGAAACAAACTTCAGCTCAGACCAACTAAGTACAAACTCATCCCTCCTGCATTTCCATTATTCTTTTGTGCATTATTTTTTGTTTATTGGGGGGGCACACGCTCCTAAAAAAGGGTGTCCCTATGTGTACACGGGATGTCCAAGGAAATCCCACGTATGTCCACGGGAAGAAAAAAGTATTCCCCCATACATACACGACTGTGTCCAAAAAAACCTGCATACACCCTCAAAAGCATGAAAAAAAAGCAAGAGCTGAGTCCCCTTTCAATTGTCATGGAACATGATGTATGTTCACTAGAGGGAGAGGGAACACAAGTTTATTGATATCTTGTTTGATGCGGACCCTTCTTCCATTGCCGCATTGAAACAATGTGGGTTGTGGAAGTTCTTACGTTGTTCATTCATGAGGGCACAACCCAAGTTACTGAACACCTTGGTGGATTACTGACACCTAGATGCAAAGGTGTTTATGATAGAGGGGAAGTCGTTGAATCTAACGACTGAGGACATATACTTTTTGAATAGCCTCTCAAGGAGAGGGGAACCAGTCAATCTGCACACTTTTCCCCTAGGCCCTTCAACATTTCAGACTACATCGGGATGCATTGCGAGGCCTACACTGAGAAAGTAGGTTCTCAAGTGCCCATCAAAAAGATCACCAACTTGTCACTGAAGGTGATCGTATTTCTTATTTGGTGTATCATTGGATCCGCCTCCCTACACCAAGATTATCAGGCGTAGATGTATTGTGCAATGCGGTGCCTATATGCACGTATTTTCAACTAGAGTATGACCATGCTTACTTTCATGAAGAGGAAACTTACAAAGTGTCGAGAGCATAGCAACAAAAACTTTAGGTTTGGCACCATTCTATGCTCATTCTTCTTCGAGAGGGTGCCCAATCTAAGTCCCAGAGACATGGTATGGGGAAATGTGGCCTCCTTCCCAACAATATGTATATGGGCAACATTGTTGAATTGATAGGGGGGAGGAAGGACCATAGAGGCCTTCGACGACAACTCATTTGAGTGGTGGGCACGAAAGATTCCATCCATAGAGGACTACCCATATGCTGGAATCAACTTCTCTAGAGATCCATATATCCCTGTACCTCCCAGAGAGGGGCGAGGAGAGCTAGGTAAATATTTTTTGAAGTTATTTAATTTTTAATTTATTTTATATATATCATTTTTATATGCATCAGAGTACTGAAATATATGTATATATTATGTACATATGTGGGACCAGTGCACCCGATGGACTTCTTGAGGACTTGGCGACGGCCTCGACCAGAGGTGGGACCAACAAAAATCAGTGGACCAGCTGCCGCAAGGGGACCTCCAATAGAATAGGTTGAGAGAGTTTTGAGATGGGTGGAACAAAACCTCATCGTTCTCACTCACACAGTTCCCATGGACGAGATTGAGGATCTCTCGCCATATATGCAGCCTCATGTAGTTGGGGTGCCACGAAATTGGGTCCAACTTTTCCTACATTTGGCTAACGTCGTTGTTCACTATGGCAGGGTCAATAGGACCCGAGATTAGATAGGTTGGACTTATTATGTGCCTAGAGAACGTTTTGTATATTTTTGAGGGCATAAGCCCCGTGATGTATACCAGATATTATTTTTGAGGTGTTCGTTCCCTCTATGTACTCTCACACTTTTTGACACACACACACACACACACACACACACACACATATATCTATGTCTTATGGATCACATTTTTCTACAAATGTATGTACATGTGTATGTGTGTGCTTCTTTTTATATGTGTGCAACATGCCAATATAATACTTCACTAGATAAAGTATCTCTCATTTGATTTAATCTCCTAGGAACATGTATATACATGATGTAATAAAAGTAACTTTATAAGAGATGTACCCTAAGGAAACGTCGGTGTAAAGTAGGATCATATACATCGTAAACTCCATTTAACTAGGACACAACCAATTGAGCATATAAGTAGATCCATAGGTGAGAAATGCCATGTGACAAAGTGTTACAAGGCAACTCTATCACTGTGTTGTACTCAACGACATTGTTTTTGGCGTCACCTAGACAGATACCTCCAGAACATAGCAACTAGCCTTAAGGCATGAAAATCACCCAAGTTGCGGAAGAAATCCTCCTAGTGTGTCGGCTAGCATCGTCCGGGAACCCAAAAAACACCTCTGATTCACTTGACATCTACCATAGTGAAAAAGATAACATAAATAATGACACGTCAATAAAACAAAAATACAAAAAAGTTGTATTAGAACTATACATATGTATGAGAAGTTAGCCAGCAAACCAACCTAAGATTAATACTTCATGAGGTAGAGCCCATTTCTAGGCTCCACGAAGGAATTTCCATCAAAGTCAACCAGACCATAAGCACCCTTCTTTAAGACCTCTTTCATGATGAAAGGTATGAAACACATGGGTTTGAACTTGCCTATCCCGTGGGGATCCTTGTCTTGGTCATAGACTAGGACAATATCGCCTTCGGAGAAATCTGAGGACAAACGGACCAATCATATTGAAAATTGACTCGTTTCTTGTGAACCTCATTAGCCAAGGCTCCATCACGACGTTTCTCATCAATATGCTTAAGATATAATAGGCGTTCCTCAAGTAGTGAAGTGTTTGGCAGTAACTCTACTGCCAACTTTAAAGACGGGATCTGGCACTCAATAGGAAAGACTTCTTCCAGCCCATAAACAAGTTGAAAAGGTGAGAAATTGGTGGCAGTCTTTATAGATGTTCGGTAGGCCCATAATGTTGAGTACAACATAAAATGCTAATTAGAATTGGTAGAATTGATCGTTCGCTAAAGAATAGTCTTGAGGGACTTATTCATAGCTTGCACCTGACCATTCTCTTGTGGGTGGTAGGGTGATGAATGTTCTTGCCTCAACCCAAGATTTGATTTGAACTCGGACATCATTTTTTTCTAGAAGTGACTGCTATGGTCAGTGAAAATATCCTTCAGGATGTCGAACCTTGCTACTATCTTGTTAAAAATGAAGAGAGTCACAGTTTCACCATCATTATTAAATGTTGTCATAGCCTTGACCCACTTGGTGAAGTAGTCTACTGCTACAATGATATAACGATTCCCCCTGGCTAAAGTCGGGTGAGATGTAGTGAAATCAATCCTCCACTTATTGAGGGAGCAACAACGATGATGAGAAACATGGGAGAAGGATGTGCCCTCATATTCCAAGAGAAGATATGACACGGGTGGCACTTCTTGACAAACTCAATGCAATCTTTGATTAATGTAGGCCAAAAGTTACCAACTCCTAGAATATTTTGGGTTGTTGCCAACCCAGAAAAATGACCACCACATGCTCTAGTGTGGTAGTCGTTAAGAATGAGTTATTCTTCCTCATGTATAAGGCACCGACGAAGAATGAAATCTACACCTCGACAATACAAAGTGTCATTGAGTATGAGATATTTTTGTGCCTGATGGTGAATTCATCGATACTCGTTACGGAAAGCAGAGGCAGGGAACTTCAAAGTATGGATATAGACTAGTATATCTCCATACCAGGGGTCCGAAGAGGCGACCAGAAAAATATCTCCTTTAATAGGAGATTCTTAGGGTGTAACATCACTTGATTTGACTGGAAGCTCCAAAATAAGTTCTGCAAAGACAAGTGACTTTTTGGATTTCATGGAAACAAAATCCATGTCAAATTCCTAGAGGATTACAATTCATCTACTAATATTTCCACCAATGACCCATCGTGTCAACACATACTGAAAGGGATTCACAATGACAATGACGATGGTATTGTGAAGCAGAATATAATGATGAAACCACTGGACAACATGTGTTGTTGCCAAATGAATCTTCTCAACATGTGAATAGTTGAGTTCCAACCCAAGCAAGCCTCGACTAAGGTAATAAATAACATGATCCTCGAGAAGATCATCCTCCTGAACCAAAACCATTCCGATGGTTGACTCTGCAGCGACCAAGTACAACAATAAATATATGTTATAATCGGGAGGCCAAAGAATAGGGGAAAACGTAAGGGTGTGTTTCAACACTTTGAAAGAGAATGAAGTGGATTCGTCCCAACATAAAGGGACTCCCTTTTTCAGTAAACACACGAACCCTTTGGTGATCTCAACATAGTTTGTGATGAACTACTGAAGAAAGTTTACATTCCCCTGTAAGATTTGAAGCTGGGGTGTTATGCACGGAGGAGGAAACTAAACTGGGTGTTATGCACGGGGGAGGAAACTGAACTATCGCCTCAACCTTAAGAGGATAGACCATGATCCCTGTTGTCGAAACTATGAAACCTAAGAGATGACCCGACGTCACACAGAAATTGTACTTGTTAGGATTCAAGCGAATTTGATAGTAACGACATCATTGGAAGATTAGTCGGAGGTGCACGGGATGAATAAATCTCTTGCGAGATCATGAGGCTATATCACCAAGATAAGCCTCGAATATATGTCTAAGTTCATGGAAAGCAAAGGACATGGCCCGCTGAAAAGTGGCTCCAAATTTTTCAGGCCAAAAGGCATCTTGCGAGAAGCGAATGTGCCCCAAGGAAAGATAAAGTTGTTTTATGTTGGTCTTTGGGTTTGATTTGAATTTGGTTATATCTTGAAAAATCATCCATGAATGAAAAGACCTCACAACCTGCACATTCGTCGACAATCTGATCGATGAATGGGGTGGGAAAATTATCTTTCAGACATGCCTTGTTCAAGTCATGGAATTCCATGCACACACAAATCGTACCGTATTTTTTGTTAACCGGAATGGGATTTGACACCCATTGCATCCACTGTACAGGGTAGATGAAACCATCTTTAAGCAGTTTCTCTACTTCAGCCTTAATATTTTCTGCTTTTCGAGGATTCACTGGATGAAGCTTCTATCGGACCGGCTTAGCATCAGGATAAGTAGTTATCTCATGTTTGATGATTCTTGGATCAATTCTTGACATTTCCTCGTAAGACCAGGAAAACATGTCATTGAATTCTTTAAACAACTCTGTATAAATCTTAATCTCTTCGAGGGAGCAGTGCGCTCCGACGAAAAAATTCTCCATGACACCAGGGGTTTTGGAGATATCTATAGGGATCATTTCAAGGATACTCTCCATAATTCCTTCAGCATAAACTATGTGTGTAGCTATAGAATTAACAAGGCAAGACTTATCTCCAATCATAGTCAAAACAAATTCACCTACCTCTATTCTTCTTAACTCTGGAAGGAAGTATGATCTATGAAGGAGATCATCCCAAGGTTTGTCTGGACCATTCAATTCCTCAAGAATCACTGCATCTGAGGGCAATACTAGGTCTAAATAATATGTAGTGGCTAGGGAAACTTAAGCCCATATAGGCTCAAGAACTGGATCTAACTCTTGTGCAGGACTCGGATCTGGGTCGGTCGAAGCTTGTTGGACAATACTGTATGCAAATTATGCTACAGACAAGGGCATGGACATGCCATAATTCCATGTCTCTTCCATTGATGCCGATGGGGAAGGAAGAGTCCACAGATCATGAAAGTAAGTCACGTGGAATGACAACATTTGAAAAATTTCAGTCGTAGGATGGTCGGGGGCAGCCGATATAAGATTGACATCACCAGAAGGAGGTGGGTAATCGAAAGTACCTATCAACGATGGACACAAACCAACCCATATATTAGCGGTAATAGGCTGAGGGTTATCAATCATTGGGACCGTGGATTCCCCCGATGAAGGTTCGGGATGGGAGAAAGCGAATTGGTCAATGGTCGCGATTCGGCCCTCGTGTGGAAACAATAATAACCGAAGGACAATAGAAACCACTACATGCATTGCATCGGTCCAACTCCTTCCTAACAGAATGTTGTATTCAAGAGGTGCATTGACCACTTCAACTTCGACACACACGGTCTTCCCTCCTAATTGTATGGGGAAAGAAGGGATGATTCCATGTGGTATGAAAGAATGATCGTTGAAAGAAGTAAGAAAAGTAGGCGATGTAGAAAAAATGGGTTAGCCAATGGCCTTCCAACAAGCCAATGACATCATGCAAGTTGAGTCATTTTCTCATAAGGGAAGACCCAAGGTTCAACGCTCAAGAGTACACCAACAAAGCCCTAACTACCGACCCTTTTGACAACACCTGCGAAGCAGATGAATTCTCACCCGAGGTAGAGGCAGGGGTGGTTGCAAGACTCAGGTGTTTGCAACCTTAGTTGGGACACAGATCTATGATTCTATCCTTATAGCGCACTTAACATCGATTACTCATCAATATTCACCCTTCTTATACTTCGCAGATAACACAGAGCATTGCAATATTCACTTAGATCTAAGATATTTCATCACTTAGCAATAGAAAAATAGATCAGATCCAATAGATCAACACTAAGCATCTTCATACATATCAGATCTAACATTCATACACATCTAAGAAGCACAAAGCCTAAGTAGATCTATCTAAATATATCAAAGCACTTAGCAACGAAAGAGATAAACACATCAAGTCAAAGCGCAAAGCATAATACACAGATTTACGTGGTTCAACCCCTCCCTGGGGCTACGTCCACCAAATCTTCTTCTTTATTAGTGTCTTCAATTGGTTATAGCACAAATCCACTCAAAACCCTTACTTTGCACAGGACAGAAGATCTGTGCAGCTCACTAGATCCTTCTTCCTTCTACTTCAACACACATCCTTCTACAACCTATTATAAAAACTTGCACTTAACTCTGCAAGCCTCTTACAATCATGCACAGAGCATTTACAATCCACATCCGATCACACAGATCTAACTACTAGCACTAAGCCATTGACCATTTGTACATTGCCTAAGTATCTATTTATACATTACAAAAGTGGGCCTAAGTGTGGGTAAACCCACGGGCCAACATCCCTTTCCCATTACATTAACCCAAAACATCTCTACTTCTCTTGGCGCTCCTTCTACAACTAGTTGTCGAAGTCCCAAAATAGGTCAAAATGACCAAGGTTATCCAAAAACTTGGTCAAGGGCCAATAGCCCCCCAACACTCACCTGTGACTCTTCTCGATTCACTCTGGTCTGCGCAATTCTTCTTCGAAATCCTCGAGCTTGGCTCGAGCTACTTCAGCATGCTTCTTTGTTGTGGCCTCCTACTGGGTGAATTCCAGGATCACTGTGTCACTTACGGGTCCTTCTAGGTGTTGTTCTACAGTGATGACGACTTTCTCAAGCTCTGCTCCCTGGCTTTCGATCTTGGAAAATAACATGCATGCCTTGTCTTGCACTAGTTGTATTTGCTAAGTAATTTTCATCACTTTTCTTTGGATCATATGTATCTGTTGCTGAGATGTGTGTTGTTCATGAGCTCTTTTCATTCTATCCACTATAGACATGGCCTTCAAATATGCCTGTAATGTATCCACATGTTTCTTTTCTTCCTGAATCTGCGACTCCAACGCCTGTAACTCTGGATTCTTTGTAAGGTTCTCATAAGTCTGGGCACTCTAGTTACTAAGATGCTTGCACTCCAAGGCAAGATATTTCAATCATTCAACTGCACTGCGAGGGGTCTCGGGCACAACGCAGAGTTCTATATCGGCAATGCATTGTTGAAGCTTCTATATAACTTCTTCAAGCTATGCCACCTGCTATGGAAATCTCTCTTCAGCCTGTACTTTGATAATAGTCACAGAGCAAAGTGCTCTATTGACTAGTTCCTTGACTTTAGACTGCTCTGCGAGCAACTGTTCCTTGCTTTATTATAGCTCTACTTTATTTTCTTCCCACTGTACTTGAAGAGTAAGTTTTTCTTGTTCGGCAACACTGTGCTACTCGACAAGTACTCCCTGTACCTGTGTCAAAGCCTGGGTGACCTGTGATGTGTCTTCTTGAGCTTGCCGAAGGCAAGCTTCGACCATATCAACAATCTGGTGAAGTTGAGCTGGCTCATCTCCTGGTTATACTATCCCTGCTATCAGAGGCATAATGGGGACTGCGTGGCTAGACTGGAGTGCCTTCTATACTCCTTGGAGTTCAATCTCTATATGATTATACTTTTGCTCCTGCTTCACCTCCTTCTTCTCTATTATCTCCTTTGAAGCATCATTAACCGTTGCAACGATGAAATCAAATTCATCCAACATGAGGGTAGTTCGCATCTTGGTTATAGGGGTTCTAGATTTCTTTCGGGAGGAATATTTTAGAGGTGAGACCTTCCTTTTCTTTGACGAGTCTTATTCATCCCTAGGTGGTGGTACTTCACCTTTCTATTGTTCAATTTCTGTTCCTTCTATCTATTCTCCATCACCTCCTTCGTCTGGTGTGATAGAGGCAGTCCTTACAGATGCACTGTCTACTGTGTGAACCTCTTCAGGATTCTCCATTTTTCTTGGTCCTGGTGTAAATGGTACAGTCTCTGGGCTATCAATATCGGAAAACTCTGCGGGGTTCACTAGAATGAGAATGTTAAGAACCAAATATCAATATAGCATAGAAAAACCTCAGAATAAGTACTCAACGCCTTGAAAAAGAGATAATTTCAGATAATCAGCCTCTTCGAGGGGGAAACCTCCTTTTACCCCACAGAAAGTTTCAATTACAAGATGATTCAAAATGAAAATGTCTCCTTGGTATATATAGGAGACTAGGAGGTATAATTACAACTAATGGAATAAATCCGACATAAATAAAACAACATTACTAATGTAATATGCCCTAATTAAGGGGTAATGAGCCAATATTAGGGCTTAACATGCCCCTCCCCTTGAGACAAGTGTTGTCCACAACGCTTGAGTAACTCTGGATTCTTCTATATAAAAGAATCATCTTAACCAAGTGGAATCTTTAGCTGGTAGTTTCCTCCATTTAATATACTCTGAAATGGATCTATTCCTCAGCTGGATAATTCTTATGTCCGTGATGGCTTCAATCTCCAATATGAATTTTCCTTCCTCGTCAAGTTCTGGGAATATAGTTTGAACTGGGATCTTGTCACCTATAACCTTCTTTAAACATGAAACATGAAAAATTGGGTGTACTCATGAAGATGCAGGCAACTCCAATTTGAGTGCCCTCCTACTGGAGAGGTGTGCAATTCCAATAGTACCTTTTGTTTGAGTTGGGAGTTCTTACATAAATATAAGCGATCTTTATACCATAGTGAATCATTTTTCCATGTAAATGTATATGATGCACTGGAATCATGTTGCAACCTTTGAAGGAGAGTCCACACTTTTTCGTCATTCTTCCATTCATCCCTTGCTTCTATTATCCAATTGGGTTGGATGATCGAGATAGAACAGAGAAAGGCCTTAACATATTCATCCTTTCTTGAGACTGCATCTGCCACAACATTTTTCTTCTCCTTTTTATAGACTATTTCAAAATCATAACCCAATATCTTGGTTACCCATTTTTGTTGTTCTTCTAAAGATAGTATTTGTTCCAAGAAGTATTTAAGACTATCATGATCTATTTTGACCTTGAAGTGCCTACCTATTAGGTAAGGACTCCATTTCTTTAATGCATGTAGTATTGCCATCATTTCCTTCTCATAAATGGGTTTGTGTAAGTCCTTTCGCTTGAGTGGTCGACTTTCAAAATCCAGGGGCCTTCCTTCTTGCATTAGGACAACACCAATTCCATTTCCCGAAGCATCACATTCATCAATATAGATTTTTCTGAAGTCTAGATTGGTCAAGATAGGAGCTTTTCACATCACCTCTTTAAGTTGTTCAAAAGCTTTAGTTTCCTCTGGAGTCCATGAAAATTCATCCTTTTTAGTTAGTGTCGTTAAAGGTGTTTCTATTCTTCCATAGTGTCGAACAAACTTGCGGTAGTAACTTGTCAGACCCAAAAATCCTCTAAGATTCTTCACTATTTTGGGAATTGGCCAGTCCATCATGGCCTTAATCTTGTTAGGGTCTACCTTGACACCTTCATGAGATAAAATATGACCTAAATACTCTACCTCCTTCAATCCAAAGAAACATTTGGGTGGTTTGGCATATAGTTGTTGCTCCTTTAGTAGTTGTAGCACCTTGTCAACAATTCGCACATGATCCTCCCAAGACTTGCTATAGATTAGTATATCATAAAGAAATACTAACACAAATTTTCAAAGGAAGGGCTTGAAAATGGAATTCATCAACCCTTGGAATGTGGAAGGTGCATTTGTAAGGCCAAAAGGCATGACCAAGAATTCATAATGGCCTTCATGAGTTCGGAATGATGTTTTTGGGATATCTTCTTCCTTCATTCTAATCTGATGATACCCTAAACGAAGATCCAATTTTGTGAAATAGATTGCTCCATGTATGTCATCTAACAATTCATCAATGACGGGAATGGGAAACTTATCTTTAATAGTGATCTCGTTGAGCTCTCTATAATATGGACACATATGCCATGAGCTATCTTTCTTGAATACCATTACCACTGGTGCAGAGTAAGAACTTTGGCTAGGTCTAATAATGCTAGCCTCTAACATTTTTTCAACCGTGCACTCAATTTAACTCTTCTTGGTGTAAGGGTATTTGTATGGCCTGATGTTAGGAGGAACACTCCCAGGAATTAGGTGAATTTCATGATCATGATTTCGAGTGGGTGGAAGACCTTTGAGAATATCTTCAAATACTTTGGAATGCTTATCAATGATCCCTTGGAGATATTGAGGAATAGATGGCTTAGATGTTTGAACATCTAGTGAGC
>ML803353.1:332616-353539 GCA_009831015.1 Picea engelmannii | reverse complement strand
ATGGAATATCTATTACCTTTATATTCAATCTTTGGAAGTTCTCAATGTGCTCGGTAACTGAACCCTTTTTCTTGAGATTTATCAATTGGCTAAAGAAGGTATTTCTCCTTGTATCCTCATAGTGTGCTATCATTTCTTCCATGCAAATTGTCCAAGTGACGATTTATTTGTGGGAAAAAGACATCGATACCATACAAATTGATTGGGTTCTAAATATAAAGAAGCAATTTGTACCTTTTGTGTATGTGGCACATTATGTTGATCAAAGAATTGCTCCATCTGAAGTATCTATGTGATTGGGTCCTTGTCATCAAACTTGCTCATATCGATCTTAGGAACGTGGTTAGTATTCAACTCAAAGTTGTATTTTCTCCATTCTTGATTCACCTTCCTTATGTCCTCATCATGAATTTCATGGGATGCATTTTCACTTTCAGGTGTCTTATCTGTTATGAAATTTTTCAATACTTCCATGATCTCCTCTTTTAAACCATCCATCTTTGCCTCCAACTTAGCTTCCATCTCTTGTAGTTCATATTTTGTTACTATCTTATTTTGTAAACAATTTATGTCCCTACGCATTTATTCACCTTCATCAAGAGTCCAAGTAGGATTTCCTGGAGGTTTATTTGGTGTAGAAGTTCCCTTTTTGGGTGGCATGTTGGCCAAGTATCACTTTTGAACCTTGATTTTGAGGTGGTTCTGCTAGACAATATTTCTTCTGTCATATCTCCCAAGTTTCAGCCCTTCTGGGTATGAAACTTTCTTTTATGTAGTTCTCTGATATTTATTCTATGCAATTCCATAGGTCTGATCAAAATTGGATGTGACAAGTGGAATTTATGGTAACTTCCCCACAACTTGCTGATTTTTGGCCTTTCGAGGAGATCTCACTTGTATAGCGTGCCCCACACAAAATAATTGATATAAAATTCTGAAACTCGTACCAGAAATACTAAAGAATGTCCACTATCCAATGAAACTAGTCCCACTCAATTTGGATACTTTGGGAATAATTTATGATTGTTTTAACTGGAACACCTTCTTGAGACTAGTCAATAGGACTAGTCAGATACCCTATATTCCACAGGGTTTATATACAAATTTAAGATGACCCAGATGTTGAAAGTTTTACCAAAGATACCTTACTAATTTATGTGAATAGTCTCTAGATTATAGGGTCTGGAACGTTACAAAAAAAAATTTATTGCGAAAATTCCGCAATGGCTCAGTTCAGGATGATTCCAGAACCCTATCTTGCACAGGCTGTATCTCCAAAAGTATAAGGCCTGAGGATATGAAATTTTAACCCAACGTACCTTGGTCCATCTACTAAATATCCTCCAATCCGTTCCTTCTAAAACTTTGTAGAAAAAAATTTATAGAGAAAATTCCAAGGTGTCTCAGATGTAGCAGTGAAACCGCAAGACTTTGGGCTCTCATACCATATGTTAAGAACCAAATATCAATATAACATAGAAAAACCTCAAAATAAGTACTTGATGCCTTGAAAAAGAGATAATTTCAGATAATAATCCTCTTCGGGGGAGGCAACCTCCTTTTACCCCACATAAATGTTCAATTACAAGATGATTCCAAATGAAAATGTCTCCTTGGTATATATAGGGGACTAGGAGGTATAATTACAACTAATGGAATAAAGTGGACATAAATAAAATAACATTACTAATGTAATATGCCCCAATTAAGGGGTAATGAGCCAATATTAGGGCTTAACAGAGAAGTTTGGCTAACCAATCCTTGGTGATCTCTTCGATGTCTTCCTCGGTCAACTTGTAATAAGATTGGAATTATTGCTTGTGTTCATCAGCTTGCATTATTATATAAATGAAGTGGTGATCCATGTTGAACTTCATGAAGGGTCTGAATATATGGAGCATGTTCGGGATAATGCAAGGCATAACCTGGATGGAGGTATTCAACTGGTTGTAGTATACGTGGAAGACGACATTCGATTGTCATTGCTTTCTCATATCGGTCGAGTACCACAGGGTACTGAACCTCGCATCCAAAGGTTCAAATGGATCGGTCTCTAGAAAAGTGGCACCCTCCAACATCTCCCATTCTATGAAGGTGATCAGTATGAGAAGCCAATTGAAATGGATCTGATACCCTTGGTCTTGCACTTCCCTGCAATCTAGTTCAAGCTGATTCACCAAGTACTTCACCCAATTCATTTGAAGTCCTTTTGCGCACTTCCCTGCGAGATCAACTACGAATCTAGTTACTTGGGTGGGCCGGTTCTTGCGAACTAGCTTTCCTGTAATCAGATGACAGGCAAGGTGCACTTCATTTCTCTAAATAGAGGCTACCTTGTAGCCTCATGTTCCCTTCTCGACATCGCCATAGGTTTCTTTAATCTTCGCTGCTAGCACTCTATATGTGGTCTTTCCAGGATACAAATTCTATGGGTCAGGGCCTTGCATGTTGAGTCCTGTGATCTGATTGATCAAGGTCGGATCCACTGTGACACGACGGTTCAACCACAACTAGCCTCCATAATAGCAATATAAAAGAAACTTTATGCATGCATTCACCTCTTGGTGCCTGCCAAAGTGTGGGATCTTCATGACATTCAAAAATGTTGACTGTGCGAGGTTCTGGGTCCAAGACTGCGGGATGATCTTCAAGTTATTTCCCTTCATCGTTGTTAGACACTTGTGCGGAGCGAGCATATTGTATACTTTCCTATCATCGAAGTTGAAGTCGCTAAACTTAAACGTTGCGAGCTTGTCCTGATTGGCATGAACTACATGCACTCCTTTCGATAGGTACACAGTGATTATAGCATACTTGAATTCTCGGGGCACACTGTCATGGTTGATTTCACCACGCAGAGGGGGTAGGTAAGTGGGAAAAATTCTTGGAATCAGTTTAGCGTTTGCAAGATCATCCTTATACTTCATCCATTTCTCATCGAACTGTCGAGATAGTCGGACTCGAGCAGTGGATGGAGAAGTTGCTACTCCTCTTGTCGATGATTCTAGGACTCTGGTGGAAATTCCTCTTTCTGACATGACTCTCTCAGTCATTAAATCAAGGAGGACCTCTATGATGGATTCTTCAACTACAGTGAGCTCATCGGACATATGTGCTCAGGAAAAATAATCAAGGTCACGATGATCTCAGATACTGCACTAGGATGAACAATCAGATCGCAATGACCACTATATACAATCACTAGTTCTATGGGATTCAAATTCTCAGTTGGAAAAAGTGTTCTTCGGGCATGGTGTGATGAGCTAAATAAGAAATTTGGCAACGGTCTTCTTGCAACGGGTATGAAGCTTCCATTAATGTTGATCTATCTGTTATGGAAAGGTCCAATGGTCTGGTGGCGATCCTTTAATGATTTTCTATTCGTTCGGGGAAGAAGTTGAATGGGTATATCGGTCCAACGGCTATATTTCTTCGCCACGACGAAGTGCCATAGGTCGTTGTTCTGATATCCCGACAAAGCTCAAATTTTGCAAGTTTTCTTTATGCAATGTTCCATATGGAATCTCCTGTAACTTTTCAATCTTCTCCCTCTTCTTACTTAACTTTCTAGCCTTCTTCCCAGTAATATTCAACTCGGTCTATCTTTTTCCATTCTAATTCCTATCTTCTTTTAGCATAGTCATTGCGTGTTGTTGAGATTCTCTCCAGGGTAATAATTCTTCTTTCTCTGGGACATGTTCTTTAGTCTTCTGTGAGCCTTTTGACATTCTTTCAGCTTCGACATTGGGGTCTCTAGTCTCAAGGAGCTTTGATCTGTTCTTTTTTTCTTCAATCAACTATGCAATCTTCTTGGTCATAAAATCTTTCAATTCTTGTTTCTTCTTATTCCAAAAATTCTGCTTCTTGCTTCCATCTAACTTGATCTCTGTCAATCCAAGGTTTTCCAAGTAACATAGTAAATGGGGTGTTGTCCTCAATAAATTTAATAATCTCAAAATCTTCTTCAGTCGAAGTTATATTAGCATTCATAGATATATGAGTGAGTCTTCCACATAGGTTTATCAATTTTCCTCTGAAGAGTCCCATTCCTCCTAGTGAAGGGATCATGGCAGGCTCCCTTATAGCTTCCCATGTTCTTTCTGTCATGATATTCATCTATGTTTCTTCATATAGAACACAATCAATGTCGAAGTCCCCTATCCTTACTTCGATGCATTTTTCTTTCTTTAAAGATCTCTGATAATCTGACATGTCGGTGTTCATTCAGGGTTTCTGTCATCTGAATTAATACTTTCTCTTATTCTTTATGAGGTTCTACTATCCCTCGATCTGCCTTAGGGTTCAGATTCATTCCCTTGAGCCTAACAATCATTATGGGGAAATCCAATACTTCATGATATAGAGCTTTGCAACAAATACAACTAGGTCCTCTACCAGGGCATTCCTTATCTAGATGCCCCAGTTTTCTGCAACTGTAATAGAGGGTTAATCCTCTCTTTCTTATAACTGATTCCCATCCTCTTATGTACTTCACACCAGGATCATAAGGGCCAATCTGCAACAAATTCTTTCTAGGATTCTACATCCATTTGTTAGTCCAAAAATTCTTTCTATGCATAGGTATAACATATCTATCATTATTCTTATCAGATCTATTCATATCAAACCTTCTTTCATCTAACAATGCCCTAGTTTTCAAGCTAGGACATAATCTATCAAAAATACCTAGATCCATGCTCTAGAAACAAAAATTTCCACTTATCTTACTTTTATAGAGCACAAAGATTTCAGATCTAGAACTTTCTTACCTTTATTAGAGCACAGAGCTTACATATCTTACCTCTTTTAATCAGAAAATTCCACTTTTATCTTTCTTAGTGTACAAAGCATTTAGATATTTCTTCTTTTCTTCAGTATCAACCTCTTTTATTGCATATCTGATCTATTTTCTTTAGATCTGACCTTTCTTTATTGTCACAAAGCTTCATAGGTCAAGTAGAACATTGGGCACTAGGGAAACAAATCTATGCATGAAGCTTTCTTTGAACAAATCTTCTTCTTCTCTAGTTCCCAACAATCACAGTGTAAGGTAGCTAGAGAGGTAGTGGGGGGGCCTAGAGGGCCCATAGTGATAATAATGGAGGTCATTCAATGTAAGGTGGACTAGGTCCACTATATTATTAAATAAGACCCACTATGGTAGTTAGATATAATAAATGGGTAATTAGATATAATTAATGTAAGAGGGCTTCTTAGAAGGTTCTACTTCTAGAAGATTCCTCCTCTAGAATGTTCTTAGGAGATGATAACACTATATAAAGGGGTTCAAGCAATGTAATGAGATATGAAGAGAATTATTGTATTTGGAGCGGTAGCTCAATAGGAGGATGTCCCCTTAAAGAGGCAAGTGAACAGGAGAGGATCCCTTCCGTAATAGGATCCATTGTATGGTGTTGCCCTACCTCAAGGGTTTGGTAATAATAAAGTGTGGTTTCTTCTATATTGCTTGTGGATCTATTGTGTATTCAATATTTGTGGTTATTATATTGATATATCTATTCAGGTACTTAACAAGTGGTATCAGAGCACTTTCCTTGGCCGGAGTTGTGGGCAAATATTTTTTATTTTTGCAGATTTTTTTCGGAGAAGAAAAAAGAGGGCCGCGACATTCCAGACATTTTCAGTATATTTATGTGAAAAATTTGCAGAAAAGGGTTGTATATATGAGTTCCTCTTAGAAAAACACCCAAGTTAAAAAAATAAATCATCCAAAACGGAGTCTGGAAGGTCAATATATTGAGGTTTTAAAATCTGCAATTTTTCAGGGTTTTTTCCGCGGACGGCGGCGCGATTTTTTTTTATTTATGTAGACATTGGAGGCCAAATTTTCTCAAAAAAAATTACAGATATGAGTTCCTCTCACAATTTCACCCAATTTCAAAAAAAAAATCAGTTGAAACGGAGTCCAGGAAGTGAAGTTATGAACATTTTAACTTCAACAGTTTTTTAGGGTTTTTTCAGAAAAAACCGTGATTTTTTGTTGTAACTTATTGTTCTATTTTTTTGGGTTTTTTCATGATGGTTGTGGGACCGAAAGGTTCATAGGGTGCTCAGATAGCTATTTCCTCTCAAAACCTGAAAGAAATTCTTGAATCATTCAAGGCCCAATTGTTTCACACATTGGATGATTTTGCACAAGGCCTCACAGATAGTCTCACAAATAGTCTCACAGATGGTCTCAATGATAGTTTTCATAGTATTCAAGATTCATTGAATAACATGCAGGAGAGATTTCTTATGGAGGGCCTCAAGGATGAATATAATCAAGAAATATATGCTTGGTATGATTTTGAGGATGCTTGTGATGATTGGTATATGGATAGTTGTCATTTCTGGGATGACAACCACTTCCATATTTTATTTGATGACTCTACTCCACCTTCTGCAGAGAACATCAATGTCTCAGATAAGGAGCTAGTTACCAGCATTCAGTCTGCATATTCTATAGTGGTATTATTCCTTCTAGATTCTGTTACGACCATTTTCCACTATGTGGATGGATCTTCTTATTTGGATCCACATGATAGGTGTCAGTATTTGGAGCATCATTTGGAGTTGGTTATTGGGTTCCAAAATCTTCTTCGGGGAGTTCACATGAGCACTGGGACATGGGACCCAGGCTTACAATGGTGGTTGGACTACTTCAGCATGATGGATTTCTTTTCTACATGGGACCCTGGTTCTTCAATCTTCTTCAACATTATGGTCCACAATTATCCATGGGACCCTAGTATATGGTTGTACATCAAGCGTTGAGGACAACGCTTTCATAAGAGGGATGGAATGTAAGGTAGCTAGAGAGGTAGTGGGGGGGCCTAGAGGGCCCATAGTGATAATAGTGGAGGTCATTCAATGTAAGGTGGACTAGGTCCACTATATTATTAAACAAGGCCCACTATGGTAGTTAGATATAATAAATGAGTAATTAGATATAATTAATGTAAGAGGTCTTCTTAGAAGGTTCTACTTCTAGAAGATTCCTCCTCTAGAATGTTCTTAGGATATGATAGCACTATATAAAGGGGTTCAAGCAATGTAATGAGATATGAAGAGAATTATTGTATTTGGAGCGGTAGCTCAATAGGAGGATGCCTCCTCGAAGAGGCAAGTGAACAGGAGAGGATCCCTTCCATAATAGGATCCATTCTATGGTGTTGCCCTACCTCAAGGGTTTGGTAATAATAAAGTGTGGTTTCTTCTATATTGCTTGTGGATCTATTGTGTATTCAATATTTGTGGTTATTATATTGGTATATCTATTTAGGTACTTAACACACAATTTCAGTTCCCGACAACAAAACCATTTGTTGGCACAAGGGCAGACCCAGGGTACAACGCTCAAGAGTGCACCAACAAAGCCCTAACTACCGACCCTTTCAGCAACACCTGTGAAGCAGATGAAGTCTCACCTGAGGTAAAGGCAGGGGTGGTTGCAAGACTTAGGTGTATGCAACCTTAGCTGGGACACAGATTTGTGATTCTATCCTTATAGCGCACTTAACATCAATTATTCATTAATATTCAACCCTTCTTATACTTCGCAGATAGAATAGAGCATCGCAACATTCACTTAGATCTAAGATATTTCAGCACTTAGCAATAGTAAAATATATCAGATCTAGTAGATCAACACTAAGCATCTTCATACATATTAGATCTAACATTCATACACATCTAAGAAGCATGAAGCCTAAGTAGATCTATCTAAATATATCAAAGCACTTAGCAACGGAAGAGATAAACACTTCAAGTCGAAGTACAAAGCATAATACACAAATTTATGTGGTTCACCCCCTCCCTGGGGCTACGTCCACCAACTCTTCTTCTTTATTAGTTTCTTCAATCAGTTACAACACAAAGCCACTCAAAACCCTTACTTCGCATAGGACAAAAGATCTGCACAGCTCGCTAGATCCTTCTTCCTTGTACTTCAGCACAAAGCCTTCTACAACCTCTTACAACAACTTGCACTTATCTCTACAAGCCTCTTGGAATCATGCACAGAGAATTTACAATCCATATCCGATTACACAGATCTAACTACTAGCACTAAGCCATCGACCATTATTAAATTTCCTAAGTATCTATTTATACATTAAAAAAGTGGGCCTAAGCATGGGTAAACCCATGGGCTGACATCCCTTTCCCATTACATTAATCCAAAACCCTAAAAGAGGCCCAAAAGTGGACCAAGATCCTGTGATCTCTGCTTCACTTG
Organism: Picea engelmannii; assembly: GCA_009831015.1. Taxonomy (NCBI): domain Eukaryota; kingdom Viridiplantae; phylum Streptophyta; class Pinopsida; order Pinales; family Pinaceae; genus Picea; species Picea engelmannii. The sequence continues at coordinate 345,300 of ML803353.1, read as the reverse complement.
GCATTCCTTCTTCGACTAGCTTTCGAAGTCCCAAAATAGGTCAAAATGACCAAGGTTATCCCAAAACTTGGTTAAGGGACAACAAGGCACCCTCATAAACCACCATGCGGAAGATATTTCGAGTAAAATATTTCGTTGTGTAAGCCACTACTATATGAAATGAAACATGATAAGGAAGATGAGGTTTCAAGTCGGTTGGATCGATAACGATCACTCCTGGACTACAAGTCTCTCTAGATCCCAAGGCTGACAACATAGCATTTCTCTCTGAAGGGAATCTCTAGAGGACCTCCTAAGCAGACATAGCACAAGGGGTTTGTGCTAGGTCCTCCACAACGGATTAATTATCAACATCCCTCGCATTCAGATTATGTGAAGCTTTATTGAACGCCCCTTTCAGGATGCATGCCATTGTTTCTCCCAACATCTTCTCGATCTGGAGAGGAACTGGTGGGTTTGTGTATTCTTTACCCTTTTCGAAAGTTTTTGGCATTCTGTAATCATGTGCTCTGGTCGTATATAAGTGTCACCTTTCATCATGTAAATTTTTTTGGCTGAGGTAGACCCGGGGGGTCCTTGACTACCCCCATCCTCTCTCGAAGAAGCTGAGGCTTGAGTCATGTTTTGCCCATGTGGAAATGGCTTTGTCAGCACAACAGGTTGCTTCTACGTCAATAACTTATGGGCCTCTGCAAGTCAAGGGAACAGGTGAGTCGGGTGGTCCTTTGTGCAAAGGTTACCCATATACTTTGACTTTGTCTTCTCTTTGTTTCCCCTGCCAACATTTTTATTAGGATTCTTATCCCCCTTACCCTTCTTGTTTGATTCTTTTTTCTTTCCTTCAGGATGCCAGTTGGACTTCTGGTTCACCAAGTGCACACTATGTACATCTGACATTTGAGTAGGGGGAATAGTTGAACCAGAGGTATGGCCGGCCATTTTTTTTTGTATGGACAATTGTTTCAATTTACTTGACAACGAATTAGTGGAATTTTCTTGTGTTGAACCAACTATACCATCGACATGTGGTACACATTTTTTTATCGACTTGTTAAGGATGGACTGTGGCGCATCTAGAAAAATCTCATAGAGTAAGCCAGACTGAGAGTAAATCAGTTCAAGATTTTGCGCTCTCATTATTTCCCCCTCTTCTGAAAACACTCCCGAAGTTGCAACGTCCTTGGATAAAACTGGTACCAAAGACTTCAGGAACCATTCCAGTGGGAAAGGCGGTGGGACCTATGCCTTAATCAAGCTCCTCCGACATCGCCATTATCGGATGTGATCTGAGATATGATCAACCTTAGCCTACTCAAAGTTGGCTAGCAATTCGGTGTCGACATCGTATCTCACTGGTAATTGGAAATGGCTTAGGAAGACAATCTCCAAGTCGTTAAATTAAGAATATCTTGAGAAATCAAGCTCGATGTACCATTTAGAAGAACCCCCGATAAGAGTGCATTGAAACATGTGAAACTGTACGGAGTCATCTCATAGTGAGTTTGATGAGCACCATAGGTGGAACGTTGTCACGTGATCATCCAAATCTTTGCAAGGTTTGCCTTCGAATTTTGGAATATCAGAGGGAAACTTAGTCCACATAGGAGGCCAATGGGGATCATGAAAAATTGGGTCGCTAAGCAACCGTGACAAGTCTGGAAGGTGTAACGTTGCCAGAAATGGTAATTTGGGTTGGGTACTATGTACAGGAAAAATAGGGCCTTGAGTTTGACTGGCACCAAGTTTTTGGGAAAAGTTGGGTTGTTGGCCAGGGCTCTGGTAGACACCTTGGCCTTAACCATCATACAAAACTTATGTTTCTTGGGATATCATTGGCTGATTCCCGTAACTGGATGACGTGTGTTCGGAAATGATTTCTCCTTGCGTTGTGTTCCATAGATTCTGGAAGGGGTTTCCCCTAGATGATTCAAGAGGCATAGGTACTGAGCCTTGCCCAGGGTTCCATTCACCATGGAAGGGGTTTCCCCTGATCGACATCCCTTGTGAGGGAACTGATCCATGCCAAGGATTCCAAAGTCCTTGTGAGGAAAAAACTCCTCTACTTTCCCCCTCTGTAGGAATGGTACCATGCAAAGGATTATGTTTTCCAAAACCAAGGTTTCCCTCGGTCGAGATGACAACTGAATAAAAAGAGTTATTACCAAGTCGACATGGATCCCACTGGCGTAGTCTAATACAAATTGCATAGACTTTCTACTCCAAACAAGTTGTAGTTAGCACTCCGACCGATGGGTTGCACCAAGCAAGGGAGACAGAGATGGTACGTGACATCCACTACAATGGATAGCATTATAGGAGACTGAGGTGCCCCTAATAGACCCCTGCATGAGAGCGTTGGAGATCCTTGCCCCCAGACCCATGGTCTGTAAGGTCGAGTAGGAAAGGACAGATTTTGAATTGAAGCTGAGCATCCCATATGAAAATGGAGGGCCCTTCACACTCTGCATAAATGGAACAGTGGTCGCCGCTGTTGATGGTATTGGACCACTGCCCTATGTAGAGGGGGTCGAGACCACTATGGTTTAGACCGATGAAGGTGGTTTAGGAGGAGGAATACCCCCTGTGGTAGTAACTGTTAATGGAGTGGGAGGACTCTCAGATGAAGTAGAAACATTTTCTTCCATAGCTTCCTGTAAAACTATCTGACGCTCGAAAGGTGTTACCCTCGGAGGAACAACTTGTACCAAGATTGACATCGACAAATCATTGATTGGAAGGTTGGCTAGCCCGAGACATTTTTCTCCAAGGTCAGAAACAATAGGTTCCTCCGTATTTCAGTAATCTCCTCTCAGAGTAGGCTCGAGAATAGTTTCCTGCAGCCCGATCTCTTTGACTGACCCTTGATGGTCAACGTTTCTCTGTAATGGTGGCAATGGTGGCTCTAATGCAACTGATGACAGGTCCTGAAGCCTTCACGACCGGTGGAGCTCTTGATATTCCACCTTGTGAAAATATCAATGACATAGTAAAACTCTTTTAAAGCCAAGCACACACTAGAAAAAATTCCTATAAGATAAACCAAGCACAACCACTATCTAGTTGGAAGAATAGTTACGCCAACCAACACTAGAAAAAATTACCAGTGCAAGTGAAACTTGAACACGGAAGCACCCTACAAGTATACTCGGTAAAGTGTTACCCGACTTCTGCCCTAGGTACCATGATATACCCTCGTAGTCACCTGTGTAAGTCCCTAGAATAAAGACAACTAAGTTTCCATCTGACAAACAGTCACCAGGAGGGTACATTCGACAGTCGAGTGGACCGCAATGAGTAGGATAACAAGTCCAAAACCTACCGAGGGTATTGAAATCAAGTGGTCTAGAAGAAAAATAAGGATATCAAATGGATTCAAAGTCCACAAAGCTCCGTAGGAAAATGAGAGAAATAGTGTGCCATGACATATCCTCAATATGCGTTCCCCACTACGTTTAGTCTGACTTTGGAGGGGTTATCTCCACTGCCTTTCCTCATGAAACCTTGTTTTTAGCCCCTATGTTAGAGGGGGTCCTGGATAACTTTCACGTCACTGGACTTTAATACTCCCCAACTCTGAATCCAATGTTTGCTTAAAATCCTTGAAGAGTTTCCCCTCCAACCTAATTCAAGGCTCTAACCCTAAACTCATTGGTTGACCCTACAAACATAAAAGTCTAATTAATTTTAAATTTAGTGCTTATTTTAAATGGCTTGTTTAACTCAAAGGTTATGGTAGTGAAACTATTGTTGTTTATGAGAGACGAAGAGAGGAGAAATAAACGAAAATATGAAATCAAAATTACTTCTAGTCAAAAGTAAAGATATACAACTAACTCTTTGTAACCAACTTTTTCATAACTAAAATTTTCAAGATCTTTAAAAAGAAGACCTAAAATGAAATTTCGCTCGACTACGAGCTACTTAAGTTCTAAGAAATCAGTAAAGAACTTAAAAAAGAAACTCTTTTTCTTATCAAGTAAAATAACTAACTCCAACTACTTTATCAAACTAAGAATTGAAAATCTTTTTCTTTTTGAAAAAATGCTTCAAAAAGGAAAAACTTGAAATAAATCTTTTTTTCTTTTTTTTCGAAGCAAATGAAAGGGGGGAAAATAAATGCAAGACAAGACTGAAACATACCTTTGACCTACTATGGATCGCATGGAGTCACTAAATACACCAAACATGATGATCGGAAATTCAAAGACTTGCCTAAAACCCTTTCATAAGTAAACACATGAAATCTTCAAAAAGACGAGCAAACTGACATCTAACCTAAGTTATAACTGTAAAAACAAAGACACTGAACTCTGTCAATAAACCCTGAGAAGTAAAACCTCAATCAGGAAAGAGGTTGGCTACCTCTTTTTCAAAAAACAAATCTTGAACCAGGTATGCTATTTTTGCTTCAGGAGCCTTCGTATGTACGTGAGTTGTTTACTAGACAGGGCACATATGTATGCGGGTTGACCCACTATAGGGCGCATACACCTCTGTATTTATTCAAAAAAGAAATAAAAAAGACAGAATGACAGTGAAGGGAGAATTGGTATGACACCACCAGGTGACCAAAATCCCTTAAAACACTCAGCAGACTCAACAGAAACTCGAAAGGTACAAAAACCCATCAGACACCCAAAAAATCCCCTAAAACCCTATAGGCTTCCCTAGTATGGTCTCCAGTTCTGCTAGCGGGAAAAAAAACCCTATGACTACACTAGGGTTTACAGTGTAGTTAGATCAACAACCGTCTAAAATTCAACTACTTCTCTAACTACCCCAAACATACCCAAGACTCATACAAGAAAAACAAAGATGAGAGGGAGTGGGTAACTATACCTCTACTCCATGTCTCGTGATGATTTACTCGCGCTTGAAATCTTCACTGACTGCACTCCACCTCCCAAGGCTGACCTTCATTCAAAGACAGACAAACAAAAAGGTAAAAGAAGACAATTCATATACAAATTAGGGTTAGATGTTAGAATGTTAAAACATAAACCATTAAAATCATTCAATACACCATGATTTAAGACATGAAAAGTACTTTTTTTTATTGATAATTCAATAGTTATACCTTTACAACCAAAGTCAGATACTGCTCCACAAACTTGGTCTGGGATCCTCTTCACCAAGATCCAAGTGTACCTTTGTATGGATTCTCCTCTCGACCTTTTTATCTCTTATTGGGAAGTGAATGGGTTTCTGATGGAGGAAGAAGGGATAATTGGGAAATGCAAAGGCAATTCTCACAAAACGGTTGCAATGACTTGGGGCAAGGAGGGGATGTGAAATAGTCCGATTTTCACTATTCTTATGTCTAGATGTAAAATGATACACCAACACCTCCTTTTATATGACAAAAGGATGGTTATTTGGTTGGGTGACGGCTATAGGTAGTGGATTAGCTCGGAAACTACCCAATAGCCCGTAATCTCAACGAATTCCTTGAAACTTTTTTATTTTTTGCAACTTTTGCTAGTATATGCGGGCTATAGTGGTGTACCATGCATACGTACACGAGCTGTAGTGGTGTAGCAAGCATATGTACATGGGAATTATTGGTGGAAGGCACATACATCTTCAAAAAATGAGTTTTTAGAAGAGAAACTCAATGATGGTTTGGAAAAAAATGCAAGTAAGAGGGCCAAAGGCTATGTATGCATATGTAGAGAAATTTAGGGTTATAACAATGAGTGAGTGTAGAATTGAACTTTCATCTTCGTAACATGGAATTGATTTTTCAATAAGTTTAAGGATAGCATATGATGTCCTTGCTTGATAGATTTTCTGAGTACAACTAGATATGTGTTAATGACAAGGATCATCTCAAGGTAGTGTTTACTATTATACGTGGAATGCTTGGATGTGGCCATATGCATGCTAGCTTGATTAATATAGGTGCAACATTCTAGAGAGTCATGCATATTACACCTCATTATTAAAATTGAGTTAATGTGTAGGTCCTAGATCAATGACTAACATGTTCACTCTAAACATTGAGATGACCATTTTGACTACTTTCTACATATTATTGTGGGAATTATGATATTTATTTAAATCCAAAGAAATATAGTTTTGGTGTTACATCTAACAAACTTCTTGTTCATATTGTTTAAGATCCAGACATATGCAATGATATAAAGAGGGTCCATGCCATTAAGGATTTTGACACTTCTTCCTCAAATAATGGGATACAATCATTTATGAGAAAAAATAACCTTGTGAAAAGGTTTATCCCTAGTTTTTCTTGAATTGTTAAAACCGTCCAATTTTTTTTAAGAAAAAACAAGAGTTTCATTAGTCTACAATCATTGAAAAAAGACTATCTAAGATAAAAGGAATTTCATCCCTTATGACCCTTTTCCCTCTAAATGTGATTTTTGGAGGAATTTATCACTTACAATAACATTATCAAACATGTTATTTATTATCAAGGCTTTGAAAATCCTATGGCCTACATGAGCCAAAATATTAGTGAACCCAAGGTGAAACATTCAATCACAGGTAAACATGCCTCCTCCTTGCTCAAATATATTGATAATTTCTACAATTTAATCATGTTATCACACAATTTTGAAAGTCCCTTCATAAAGTATAAAATTTATATTATCCCAAACATTGTTGTCTAGAAATTCAGCTCATTGGTTAGCATAGATTCAAGAGCATGACTTTCAAATTCTGACTATAGAAGACCATTAAGGGTAGGGACATAATGATTCATATTTCTTAAAATGTTGAATATGTTATGGAGGACTCTTCAATGCCTACTTTATTTTCTATTAATTTTGTAGAAAATAATATCGTTGTTTCATATCACCTCTATTATCATAACATCATTTACTATTTACAAAATGAGTAGTGTCATCCTCATCTTGAATTGAATGAAAAAGGAAGAATGAGGTTGGTGTTACAAACTAAGAGAGAAATAGAACAACAAGAAAGCATGTAAAAAGAGTCAATATTTATTATAGAAACCATTAATCGAGAGAACTGAAACCTCTATAGATATTTATTAATAACCATCGCCAAACGAACCAAGATATACCAACACCGCCACTTCAGGATACTTGAGTCTACTTAAAATAGAGCATCTCAAGACATTAAATAGGACTAATCAATTAGAACCCTAATTCCTTACTAGAATTAGATTACAATGCAAAGAAATGCATGGCCTAGAGATAGCCATGCAAAGACATGCATGGAGTGGAAATAGCTGTGTGAAGACATGGATGAACATGCATGGCCATGAAAAGACATGCATGGTGTGGATATAACCATGAAACTACATGAAAATAATCACATCAAATACTATGGGAAAAATACCATGGGTTCGTAAACAACTAAAGGTAAGCCCAATAATGAACTAAGAAATGACTCTATGACCAAATTAATATTAACCCAACATCCCCCCATTTAAACTTGAATAGGGATAAACACCTACCCCCCTCAAAGCTTATAAACCAAGCATCAGGAATACAATGTGCCCCCTATCACCTACGTATACATATAAAATTTATACCAGTGAACCATCAAACCATGGGTATGCATGCATAAATAGGTCTTACAACCATATTCCTATTTTCATGTGATAAAATACAATTGCATGAAAATAATTAGGATGGTATGTATGAGCATGTGATGTTATGAAAATAAACCTATTTCATTGCAAGCATACCTCCTACTTAAAATACAATTACATAGACCAAGTACTTATCTTACCACTGTATGCTTGAGCACATGGTGCAAGAAGAATCTACCAACTTCTTTACCAACATCCCTCCTTTGTCCAAATATTGTAATACCCCCAAGTTGATTCAAATATGTAATTGTACACATACATTAGTTAGCCAAGATATTTTGGGCCTAAGTTCCGTTGTATGTATGTTTGGTGGCCAGAGTTCCTATATGATTTCAATATCTTTTTGTGTGTATCATGCATATATTTAGTAAAATACATCGCTACTACAGGCCAATCAGACAAAATAGCATGGGGGCGACTAAGTACTCCACTAGAGGGAAAGAGGGATTACGTTAGGGAGATATTATTTTAATATTTCGTAAGGACAAAATATTTATTTATCTTAATATAAGATTTCAAGAGTGGAAAAACATACACAAGTGGAGCTCATAAAGCTTCATGAAGAAAAGTGTCCAGTTTGGGGATCTCACCATCATTGGGGAAGGATGGGAGCCTTAGAATCTTACCATTCATAAGATATCACTCTATTCAAGAACTGGGAATGGGGAAAGCTATAGGGAGTGACTGATAAGAGTATCAAGATTTTGTACTCAGAAGAGGTGGTTTGTCAGGCCCATGTACTCTGAAGAAGTGGGTTTTCAGGCCCATGGTTGTCTCTCTCTTGTGAGAGAACTGTCGATGATTGTTTGCTACTGTGATGGGAAATAGTTGCAGGGATATGATTCTTTCTTTCTGACTTGTTTTTAAAGCCCCAGAAAGGAAGTGGGGTAGCTAAACGATTGTTGAGAAGAGAAGGGGAACACTTCCTCGGGTGGGATAGGCATGTGGGAAATGAGAGTCTATAGGCTAATTGTAGTAGTTGGCACCTTGACCTGGGATTAATGACTGAGTATAGACCTTAGTATGGCCTAGGAATCCTTCCTTAGGGGAGTTCTAATTTTATCTCAAGGGTGAAATATTGTTGATATTTTATAAGTAGAAGAGTCTATGTCTAGAAGGAGCATCTGAGGTCTGCATATAGTTGGTGTTTTTCATAAAATATAAGTGTCTCTTATGTGTAATTACATGTTGTCTACTGTGTGTAATATATTTAATATTTTGTTGTAAATGTTTATATATTTATAGATGGTTATATATGTTGTATAACTACATGTGTGGTCATATGCAGGGAATTCTAAGAAAATAGGATGAAAAGAACATAACCAGTGTCACGTGCACAACCTGCAGGGCTAGGGACATGACACCATAGTATCATAGTTTTTATCTTTGAGTATGTTGGTAATAGGGGTTGTTACAATATGGTATCATAGAATATTGAATATTCCCATTGGTAATGGGAAACATCACATTGTACTATCATATTTCAAGAATAGAGGTAATGGGACCAAGAGATATGGCTAAGTATGTTACCTAGCTATAAGAGGTGAATGTTCAAAGAATGTTTGAACTCAACCATGAAAAAATATAGAGTTTTGTGTGACGGTACCCAGGTGGGGTCCTAGGTACGTTACCTTTCAATATCAGAGCCAATCCTTAAGTTTGATAGGAACGATATTATAGTATATTATGACATCCAAACCAAACTAAGTATAATTCAAAGGAATTTAAAGGAAAATGAAAATGAAACTGTGTTAGAAGATGGTATTTTGTGTGACATGGCCCAGTTCAGGAATGGGAACATTAAAAATATAGTGAGCCAAAGAACTCATTCACCAAGTGCTTCTTCCTTAATGCACTTCTCAAATCAAATACTATCAGAAAATATCATGGGTTTAGAAACCATTAAAGGTGATCCCAACAATTACCCAATGAATGAATCTATGACTGAGTCACGATTAACCCAACATGGTGATCGTATTTCCTTTTGTGGTTTCTCACATTCCCCGTCTTTATTCTCATTAAAATGTGGATTAATACTAGATTCACATATTTTTATTTTTATTTTGTTTTTTCCATATTGAAACTATAACTAGGTGTTTTGATAGTTGGTTTGTGCAAAGGGTGATTTTTTAATTATTTTTTCATTTTTTTTTTCTTTTTTAATTTAAGTTGTAACGATACCTCAATCGAAGTATTTTATAGAATTTTATTGCAAAACCTTGATCAAGGTATTAATTTTAAGACAACAAAACCTTGATCAAGGATTTGATAAACCCTCACTCGTTGTATTTAAGGGCTTGATCGAGCTTTAAAATAACCTTATTAGAAATCCTAACCCCTTGTAGTGTATCTAGAGAGGTGGTGGGGGGGGCCAAAGGGCCCATAGTAATAATAGTGGAGGTCATTCAATGTAAGGTGGACTAGATCTACTATATTATTGAATAAGGCCCACTATGTTAGTTAGATATAAGAAATGTAAGAGGACTTACTATAAGGTTCCTCCTCTAGAATGTTCTTAGGTGGTTTGTGGCACTATATAAAGGGGTTCAAGCAATGTAATGAAATGTGAAGAAGAAGTTTTGCATTTAGAGTAGTAGCTAAATAGGAGGATTCCCCCTTGAAGAGGCAAGTGAACATGAGAGGATCCCTTCCACAATAGGATCCATTGTATGGTGTTTCCCTACCTTAAGGGGTTTCTTATAATAAAATGTGGTTTCTTCTATATTTCTTTGCGGATCTAATGCGATATTTATGTATTCAATATTTGAATAATAAAATAGATTTTGTATATGCGTTATTCTATATATATTGTGGTGCTTTTATATTCAATCTTTGGTACTTAACAGTTGATATCAAAGAACTTTCCTGGGCCACAAAAAAGGGGCAATGTTTTCTATTTTTGCATATTTTTTCGAGAAGAAAAAGAGGGCCGTGACATTCCAAAAACTTTCTGTAGATTTAGGTGAAAAAATTGTAGAACCTAGTTGTATATCTAAGTTCCTATAAAAGAAACATCCAATTAAAAACAAAATCGTCTGAAATGGAGTCTAGGAAGTAAAGTTATCAACATTTTAAAATTTGTTATTTTCAAGGTTTTTTCCACGAACAACCGCATGATTTTTCTAATTTATGTAGACGTTGGGGCTGAATTTTCCAAGAACAAATTACATATCTAATTTCCTCTTTAAAAAATATTTAATTTCAAAAAAACAAATCACCCAAATTGGAGCTCTAGAAGTGAAGTTATCGTTGATTTAAAATCAACCATTTTTTAGGTTCTTCATGATGGAAGTGGAACTGCGGAGCTCACAAATTCTCCCAGTGTTCTCATATTTCTACCAAATCAGTGCCATTGGATAGAGGATTTCCATATATTTCATTTGATATATTATATGTAGTTCTTCCAATAAATATTCCATTCGCTACAACCTCTACAAAATTTCACTTTCAAACTCTCACATGGATGCAACATGAAGATGGGATCGATATATTAAAATTTCTCCATGATATTCAAAAGAAACATGATACAAATAAAGACCTTTTTATTGTTCAGAACACATACCCTTGTATCAAGGATGACTATGATCAAGAATGATATGATTAGTCTGATTTAGAGTCTAATTGTGAGGATTGGTATATGGAAAATTGTCATTTATGGGATGACAGCCACTTTCATATTTTATATGAAACTCTAGTCCACCTTATGTAAAGAACATCAATGTGTCAAATCAGGAATCAATTATGACTACCAGTTTCTAGAATATATATTCTATAATATTATGGTTCCTTCCAAACTTAGCTTTGACCCTTTCCCAATTTGTGGATGGATCTTCTTATTTGGATCCACATGATAGGTTTTAATATTTGGAAAATAATTTTCAGTTGACTATTGGGCTCTGATATCTTCTGCATGGAGTTCACATCAACACTTGGACATGGGACCCCAGTTTACAATGGAAATTGGACTACTTGAACATGGTGCCTTTCATTTCTACATGGGACCTTGGTTCTCTAGTCTACTTCAACACTATGGTCCACACTTATCCATGGGACCCTGGTATATGGCTTTACACCCTCATAACAAGCATCAAGGACAAATATTTCATAAGGGGGATGGAATGTAGTGTAGCTAGAGAAGTAGTGGGGGGACCGGAGGGCCCATAGTAACAATACTGGAGGCCATTAAATGTAAGGTGGACTAGATCCACTATATTCTTAAATAAGGCCCACTATGTTAGTTATATATAATAAATGTAAGAGGAATTACTAGAAGGATCTACTTCTAGAAGTTTTGTTGGATTACTGAGAGGGGGGATGAATCAGTAATAGCATAATTGTAATCCTTTTTCTCCAAATAATCCAAGTGTTATATCAATGTATAATTATTATCCAATAATGAGCAATAATAAATGAAAAATCACACAAAAACACAATACACCAGTGTTTTACGTGGAAACCCAAATCGGGAGAAAACCATAGAATGTTTTATCTTTTATGTCTTGAAGAATTACATTCATTGGAAGCACCAAATTCCTTCGTTTTCCAGTTCCAACTGGAAAGAGGCTCCAACCCCATAGTTTCTCAAGCTACAACTTGATGGAAGATCCAACTCCCCAATTCTCTGGCTACAACCACAAGGAGGCTACAACCCCCTATGTTCTTCGGCTACAACCGAAAGGTGGCTACAACCACCTGCCCTTGCCCCGTCCAACCACCCTGAAGTAGAAGTAGAATGATCGAACCACTGTTATGCTATCACTGTGAGATATACCACTGTAAACATGTACCAATAAACCTGAACCATGCATCAACCATGCATCAACTTGTACCTCAACCTCTAATCAACCTGTACCATAAACAAGTGCATCAACCATGCACCAACCTGTACCAAACAATCTGTAATCAACCTGTACCATAAACAAGTGAAACCAACCATACACCAAGTATGTACCAATAATTTGTCAAGTACTCATCAACTATGACTCATCAATATGTACCAACATCATCAACTATACACCTCATGTATGTGCCAACTCATCAACTACTTGTCTCAACCATGTACCCAACTTGTACCTCAACCAAAATCCCTCATCAATTTCATC
>ML803353.1:316182-332566 GCA_009831015.1 Picea engelmannii | reverse complement strand
ATCCAAATATGATTTGTAACTATGTAATAGACCTGGTGTATATGATCACATACCTACAAACCTTTCTTAAATTTAACAACAAGAGACTAGCATTTTCATCAAATGTTTCTTTAGTCTCACAAGACTAGTTTTGGATTAGTCAAAAACCCTAACTTGAAATAATCATAACTTTGTACTGGTAATGAATAAATATTTGAAACTGATAAAAACTTTTCTTCAATGTGTTTTATGCAATTCCTCCAGGTGTCACTAATTGGAACCTCTCAAAAAAGGAGTTATGGCAAAAAGGGCACACCTTGATGAATTTTGGCTTATTATATAGAGAAACCTTGTAGAGCATTATCGGCACAGAATATTTGTTGAATTGATCTAAAACTGTTACACAACATACTAAAGACTATAATCTAACAAAAAAAAATTGTCTTACTGAATTTGGATCTGTTACGAATAAGTTATGATGTTTTTACCTGAAACACTTGTTTTTTACTAGTTTCAGGACTAACCACAAACCTTATTTTCCACGGAGTGTAACTCCAAGAATACAATGAACCACAAGCTTAATTTTTTACCAAAGATACTTGGATATGTTTCCTCAACGGAATATCAATTTCATGACCTGAATCATTCTAGAAAAAAAATTATTGCAAAAATGGTTAGATGACCTGAAAAACAACATACAATAGAAAGCATCATCAAAATAATTTATCCTTCCTTGAATTCCATCCTTCGTTTCTTCACTTTCCTTAGAAATTAGGCTTATATATCCTTTGGTTACCTCATACACCTATAGGTATTCAATATTCTCAATTTTGTCTTAAATGAGAGAGCCTTGCCTCTTATTTATACTCTCCAAGTAGCTTCCTTAAAAACATCTTCTAGGTCACTTTGCCCACTTTCCTTATTTTAGGGTTAACCCACTTCTAATTTATCCATTAAATTTATTATTGAATTAATTTACTTTGTATTCAATTTGAATTATAGTACACTAATCACTTCACTTTACTATTTACCTTTTAAAATCTCTTAAGCCACTTTGACTACTTTGACATTTTGGGGCTTCTAGATGACATATGAGGGTCCTCCAACTTCGTAAGGCCATAACTCTCAAACCGTGAGGATTTATGTGACATTCCACATACCAACATAAATGAAATGACATGTACTATACATATAGAATAGTATTACATGAAAATATATCAAAAATCATACCGTTATACATTAAAGAATCTTGGGTCCATTACCCAAACCTGGGTTCTCCAACTTCTCATGGCCATAACTCTCTAACCGTGAGAATTTATGTGACACTCCACATACCACCAGAAATGGCATGAAAAAAACTATCGATATGGTATAGTTTCATTGAAAAATTCACTAGAATTCATCTCATTATTCCAAAAATAAGCATGGGTTCTTTAACGATACTTCTAGGATAACTCAATCTGCAAAGCGTCTTCCCATGAGGGCTTTCACCATAAGGGGGCCACTTTGGAGTTCATCCATTTCTACTTATTATCAACCATGACAAGAAAATAATGATTCATCTTTACATAAAAAAATCTTGGGTCCATTACCCAACCTTTTTTCTACGGGGCTTTCTTCAAGGGTTGAGATCAATTACAACCAACCTTAATAAACAATCCCCCCCTTTGGCATTGATGGAAACACTCTGATGCAATAACGAAATCATATCACTCATGCTCCCCCTAGAACCATGCCTCTGTCCTCTGCATATGATAAATCTCTCCCCCTTTTTCATCAATGACAAAGGTATCTTTGCATCCAGGGTTGCTCCCCCTGACTGAACTGTCCTCTTATGGTACTTCCTCGTGTAAATATAAGACATATAAGATAAGCATTAAAAAAGAATTCATTTTGGATTAGAAATAACTCCAAGTATTTGGTGAAGATATTCAAAGGATTCTCATGGAAGTGGTTTTGTGAAGATGTCTTCCACTTGTTCTTTTGCGCCCGCATACTCAACTTTGATGTTTTTTTCTGCAACCTGCTCCTATAGAAAGTGATACTTTATTGGAATGTGCTTCGTCTTGGAGTGCATCACCAGGTTCTTCGAGATATTGATGGCACTTGTATTATCATAATAGATTGGAATGGGCTCATCATACTCAACCTGTATATCTGTTAGATTTTGTTTCATCCAAAGAACATGTATACAACATGATGTTGCTGCAATATACTCTACCTTGGCTGTAGATAAAGATATTGATGATTGTTTCTTGCTTATCCATGATACTAAACACTGACCCAAGTAGAACACTTCTCCACTGGTGCTTCATCGGTCATCAATACAACCTCCCCAATCTACATCTGTGTAGGCAATAAGTGATATATCCTTTCCTTTTGGATACCATAATCCAAACTCTTATGTTCCTTTGAGATATCTAAAAATCCTCTTCACTGATAACACATGTTACTCCTTTGGTGTTGCTTGAAATCGTGCCACCTGTCCAACTTCCTACATTACATCTTGTCTGGATGATGTCACATATAGTAGGCTGCCAATAATTTACCTATTTTTCCTATGATCTATAGACTTTGAATCATCATATTTGATCAACTTGCAATTGGTTTGCATGGGAGTGATAACTGGTTTACAATCTTCTATCCTGAACCTCTTTAGAATTTCTATGATATACTTAGTTTGAGAAATAAATATTCCTTGGTTGCTTTGACGTATCTAAAGTCCCAAAAATAAGGATAGTTCTCTAGGTAATGACCAAACATAATATCATCAACATAAACTTCAATTAATAAAATATTACCTTCACTTACCTTGATGTAGAGGTTGTTATCTGTACTTCCTTTTCTGAACCCTGCCTAATGCAGATACTTATCCAGTCTAAAGTCCCATGCTCTAGGATCCTGTTTTACACCATACAAGGCCTTCTTTAATTTACACGCATAATCTACGTTCTCTGACAACTGAAATCCTTCTGGTTGTTTAATGTAGACTTCTTCTTCAAGTTCCCCATTTAGAAAATCTTATTTTTACGTCCATCTGATATACTTTAACATTTTTGGAGCATGCATAGGCTAAAAGCAACTGGATTGCTTCCATTCTGGCAACTGGGGAAAATGTCTCTTCAAAGTCCATTCCTTCAATCTGTGCATATCCTTTACATACCAATCTAGTTTTGTTCCTTGTAACTTGTCCATCTTCATTTAATTTATTGCTTAAAACCCATTTTGTGTCGATCACATTCTTATTATTTGGTCTTGGAACCAGTTCCCAAGAGTCATTTTTCTCTATTTGATCCAATTCTTCATTCATGGCCTTTTTCCAAAATTCATCCTTGTTAGATTCTTCAAAATAGTTTGGTTCAATTGTAGATAAGAGTGCTAGGTGTGTTTGTTCTCATGAATGGATTTTTCTTCTAGTCTCAACTCCTGCATCTTTGTTTCCAATAATCTGATTTGAAGGATGATTCTTTTGTACTTGTTTGCTAGGTGTCTTTGGAGATACTTGATGAACTTGCTCTTTTGTTTTTGTCAGATTCTCTTCATGTTCCTCTTCTACTTCATCTTCTTCTTATTCAAAAAGTTGTTCCATTGATTTGTTTTCTTCTTCCTTTGATTCTGGTTTGCCCGTTTCATCAATTGTTACATTGATGTTTTCCACAACTTTTTTCAATATTAGATTGTAACACTTGTATGATTTCCTTGTACTTGAGTAACCAACAAGTACTCCTTTGGCCACACGAGAGTCAAACTTTCCCATTCTGCCATATTCTCTTTTTATGTAGCATTTTCTTCCAAAAACTCTGAAGTGCTTCACATTTGCTGGTCTTCCTTTCCATAGCTCGTAGGGAGTTTTATCAGTGTTTTTTCTGAGCATTACTATGTTTTCAATGTGAACTATTGTATGCACGGCCTATGTCCAAAATATATCTTTCAATTTGGAATCCATTAGCATTGTTTGAGCCATTTCCTATATTGTCCTATTCTTTCTTTCAACAACTCCATTATGTTGAGGTGTCATAGCAATAGAGAATTTCATTTGTATTCCATGACTGCAACAGTAGTCTAGTAATTCCTTTGAAGTGAAATCTCCTCCATTATCATATCTCAAGCATTTGATTCTTGAATCCATCTCATTTTCAACCATTTCCTTGCATATCTTGAAGTTTTCAAAATCTTTTGACTTTTTCTTGAGAAAGTAAACTGCAATCATTCTTGTATAATCATCAAGTAATAACATAAAATAACTCTCACCTTTTAAACCCTTTGTTGTAGTTGGTCCAACTACATAAGTATGCACAATTTCCAGTGGTCTTGTTGTTGAATATTCCTTTGATTTGAACCTGGTCTTTGTTTCCTTTCCTTGTTGACAATGCGTGCATAAAGCATTGGTTGGTTTCGTGATCTGGGGCATTTCTTTGACTGCTTCTCTTTTGCTAACTTTGACAAGGTTATCAAAATGCATGTGACCCATTCTTCTATGCCATAGCCAACTTTCATCTTGCTTTCCTAGAAAACACTTTTCATTTCCAATTTCACTTAACACATATATGTGGTTTGAAGTTCTTGCATCTATACCGATCAATTTCCCTGAACCTTCTCTTCTTATCTCATACTTTTGTGAATCAAAAATAACTTTATGACCTTGGTCACACATTTGACTCACACTTAGAAGATTATGTTTCATATCTTCTACCAGTAGAACATTTTGTGTCGTTTTATTCTTGTTCCCAATTCGAACTATTCCTTCTCCAATGATTTTGGTTGAATTATCATTTCCGAAGGAGACTGATCTATTTATTTCCTTTCTCAATGTAAGAAATTTGTCTCTATCATCTGTCATGTGTTTTGAATAGCCACTATCAACATACCAACCATGTTTCTTATGCTTACCTTGTAGAGTGACTATGCATTCTTCATTGCTATACTGATCTTGCTTTCTTATCCATGTTGTTTTCTGAGGTTCTTGTTTGTGACTATTGTTATTATGTTTAGGTTCTTTAGGAGGGACACTCATTCTGCAATTTTTGGCCACGTGTCCAAAATTGTTACATTTGTAACATTCCACTTCAGTGCTCAAAGATTCAAACTTGTTGTAATTTCTTCTTTGTGTTTCACTAGGTCTTCTTGAGTAACCCCTTTGTGTATGACTCTCAAAGTTGTTATTGTTCCTATTGTTAGCTCTGCAATTCACAGCTTTATGTCCAACATTATTACACACATAACATAAACCAAAAAATATAGTTTGATACCTAGGAGTTGAATATCTTCTGAAAGAAGATGCTCTTATGAATCCTTCTTCTTATTGAGGCCTATATGTCCGTTTTTTATTCTGAAATTTGAATCTTCTCGGTGGAGGAGTGTCCTTGTAATCTTCCTTGTATATCTTCCTATCCCCTTTTATTGTTTCTGCATATATTTTTGGATTTGTTTCTTGCTCTGTTGTTTTGGATCTTGATCCATTTTTTGTCTGATTGTATCCAAGTCTAGACTTGTTAAGATGAGATTTTTTACTGTCGATAATGTCATCCATAACTTTTGATCTATTCTGCATATTTTTATTTTGAATATTCTTTCTTAGTGTGACAATCTCTGCTTCCAAGTTTCCAATGATCTTGTCCTTTACTTCTAGTTGTTCTTTGAGTGATTCTTCAATTATTTATCTTATTCTATTTGAACCTTCAATCTTGTGATAATTTGTTCTAGTTCTTGAGTGTCCTTTTTCTTGTCTAGTTCTTCTTGTAGTTTCTTGTTTTTCTTCTTTTCTCTTCTGATAACATCTATGGCACACATTAATTCTTCCTTATAGTCAAATTCTTCCTCTTCAATTTTATCTTTGACCTCTTCATATCCTTATTCGACTTCTTCATATTCTTCTTCGAAGTCTTCTTTGTCAGAATCTTTTACTGCCATGAATAGAACTCTTCTTATCTCACTGTCACTGATTTCATCTTCATCTAATGATGAGATGACTTATTTGATGCATAAGATTCTCTTGAAATCCTTCTTTGTAGTTATTTTTCCTTTATATGTGTGTTTTCCTTTTGAGTAACCTTCATCATTTATCTTTTTCTTATGAGGACATTTGTTGGAAAAATGACCAAAACCATCACAATTAAAACAAATTAAAGGAATCTTACCTCTATACCTACCATTGGTTCCCTTGCTTAGTCTTTTGATGAAGTTTTCCACTTCTTCCTCATCTTCCGAGATGTCACTGCTGCTGCTATATTCTTGTTGTTCCTTTTTCTTTTTCTTTGATCTTTTAGATGTTTTGAAGGCTGCTTCTTTTACATATGGATTTTCCTGTTCAATTCTCATTTCATATGCTGTGAAGATTCCATGCAGTTCATCCATGCTTATTGAGTTAAGATCTGATATTTCTTCTAGTGTTGATATCTTAGGGTTGAATCTCATAGGAAGAGATCTTAGTACCTTTTGAACAATTACAGATTCTTCGATTTATTCTCCCAATCCTATAATTGCATTCACTGTTTCATCAACTCTTAAGAAATAGGCTGCAATATTCTCATATTCCTTCATTTTTAGTTGTTTGAACTGACCTATGTAAGTTTGATGTTTTTCTTCTTTGACTTTTGTATCTCCTTCATAAATATTTCAAAGCTTGTCCCAAATCTCTTTGGTCGATTTACAATGTGCAACTTTGGTGAATATTGTTTCACTGAGACCATTCAAAAGTGAATTTGTAGCTTTGGAATTATTTTGACCAAGTTTCACTACTTTGTCACTTATTGGTGGAACTATTGGTACTGTGTATCCATCTACAATTGATTGCCAAATTTCAAACCCCTGTGATTGTATATATGTCTTCATCCTTATTTTCCAAAAAGAATACTTTTGTCCATCAAAGTGTGGTATTCCATTTTTATATGAGTTGGTACTCTCCATGATCTACCTTTCAGTGGTTAAACTAATTTCTGAAGGAACCTACTCTGATACCAATTGTTGGATTACTGAGAGGTGGGGTGAATCAATAATAGTGTAATTATAATCATTTTTCTCCAAATAATCCAAGTGTTATATCAATGTAGAATTATTATCCAATAATGAGAAATAAGAACTGAACAATCACACACATACATAGTAAACCAGTGTTTTACGTGGAAACCCAAATAGGGAGAAAACCACGTAATGCTTTATCTTATATGTCTTAAAGAATTACATTCATTGGAAGCACCAAATTCCTTTGTTTTTCAGCTACAACTGGAAGGAGGCTCTAACCCCCTAGTTTCTCAGGCTACAACCTAAGGGAAGCTCCGACTCCCCAATTCTTTGGCTACAACCACAAGGAGGCTACAACCCCCTATGTTCTCCGACTACAACCAGAAGGTGGCTACAACCACATGTCCTTGCCTCATCCAATCGCCCTGAAGTAGAAGTAGAATGATGGAACCACTCTCACACTATTACTATGAGATATACCGGTGTAAACATGTACCAATAAACTTGAACCATGTATCAACCATGCATCAACCTGTACCTCAACCTGTAATCAACTTGTACCATAAACAAGTGCATCAACCATGCACCAGCCTGTACCAAACAATCTGTAATCAACCTTTACCATAAACAAGTGAAACCAACCATGTGCCAATTATGTAGAAATCATTTTTAAATTACTCATCAACTATGAGTCATCAATATGTACCAACATCATCAACTATACACCTCATGTATGTGCCAACTCATCAACTACTTGTCTCAACCATGTACCCAACTTGTACCTCAACCAAAAGCCATCATCAATTTCATCATCCAAATATGATTTGTAACTCTGTAATAGACCTGGTTTATATTATCACATACCTATAAACCTTTCTTAACTTTAACAACAAGATACTATCATTTTCATCAAACGTTACTTTAGTCTCACAAGACTAGTTTTGGATTAGTCAACAACCCTAACTTGAAATAATGATAACTTTGTACCTGTAATGAATAAAGATATGAAAAATATACACAAGGTTCTTTAGTGTGTTTTATGAAATTCCTCCAGGTGTCACTACTTGGAACCACTCATAAAAGGAGTTATGGCAAAAATGGCACACCTTGCTGAATTATGGATTATTCTAGAGAGCGACCTGTAGAGCGTGCCCCACATGAAATATTTGTTGAATTGATATGAAAATATTACAAATAATACTACATACTGTACTATAACCAACACATATGGTCTTACTGAATTTGGATATGTTATGAAGAAGTTATGACATTTTTACCCGAAACACCTATTTTTGACTAGTTTCAGGACTACCCATAAACCCTATATTCCACGTAGTGTAACTCCAAAATACAATGACCCACAAGATGAATTGTTTACCAAAGATACTTGGATATGTTTCCTCAATGGAATAGCAATTTCACAGTCTGAATCATTCTAGAAATTTTTTTATTGCGAAAATGATGAGATGACCTGACAAAAAACATACCTTAGAAAGAATCATCAAAAGAATTTATCCTTCCTTGAATTCTGGCCTTCTTCTCTTCACTTTCCTCATAAATTAGACTTAGATATACTTTTTCTACCTCATAAACATATAGGTATTCAATATTCTCAAGTGTGTCTTAAATGAGAGATCCTTGCCTCTTATTTATACTCTCCAAGTAACTTCCTTAAAAACATTTTCTAGGTCACTTTGCCCACTTTCCTTATTTTAGGGTTAACCCACTTCTAATTTCTCCATTAAATTTATTATTGAATTAATTTAGTTTATATTCACTTTGAATTATATTACACTCATCACCTCATTTTATTATTTACCTTTTAAAACCTCTTAAACCACTTTGACTACTTTGACCTTTTGGGGCTTCTGAATGACATATGAGGGGCCTCCAACTTCATAAGGCCATAACTTTCAAACCGTGAGGAGTTATGTGATGTTCCACATACCACTAGAAATGGAATGAAATATAATATCCATATAGAATATTATTACATTAAAATATATCAAAACTCATACCGTTATCCATCAAACAAACTTGGGTGCATTACCCAAACCAAGGTTCTCCAACTTCTCATGGCCATAACTCTCTAACCGTGAGGAGTTATGTTACGTTCCACATAACACCAGAAATGTCATGACAAGAACTATCCATATAGGATAGTTTCAATGAAAAATTCACTGGCATTCATCTCATTATTCCACAAATAAGCGTGGGTTCTCTAACCATACTTTGAGGATAACTAAATCCACAAAGCATCTTCCCGCGATGGATTTCATCATAAGGGGACCACTTTGGAGATCATCCATTTCTACTTATTATCAACCATGACAAGACAATAATGAGTCATATTTATATCAAACAATATTGGGTCCATTACCCAACCTTTGTGCTACAGGGGTTTCTTCAAGGGTTGAGATCAATGACAACCAACCTTAATCAACAGTTTCCTCCTCTAGAATGTTCTTAGGTGGTTGGTAGAACTATATAAAGGGGTTCAAGTAATGTAATGAGACGTGAAGAAGAAGTATTGTATTTGGAGCGGTATCTCAATAGGAGGATGCCTCCTCAAAGATGCGAGTGAACAAGAGAGGATCCCTTCCATAATATGATCCATTGTATGGTGTTTCCCTACCTCAATGATTTTATTATAATAAAGTGTGGTTTCCTCTATATTTCTCTATGGATCTATTGTGATATTTTTGTATTCGGTATTTGGTACTTAACACCCCTTTATGTAGAAGTTTCTACAAATGAATCTTTCAAGGAATGAAACCATTAATCTCTATCATGTCAAGTGGTAGGGTTGATGTCAACGGATTCGTAATTGAATCCTCACGTATCCAATGCAATATTATTTTCATAAATTTGATTTCATATTCTAATTTTTGATTTATTTTCTTCTAAAAATCATACTTGAATTTTATTCCCATATTGTGAAGGTTCTCAAAGATAAATAAGTAGCATAAAATCTACAAATCCAAATTTTTTTAAAAAATATGGTGCACTATATGGATCTTTCCTCTACAAAGGGGTATTTTGGGATTTTAATTGAAGTAAAAGGAGAAAAAAGTTGTTGAGAACACAAAGGTGTATAAAATGTGATTCAAAACTTAATTTGTCAGTTTCAAAAAATAATAAAATTTATAATTCACCCCGCTACCCACCTCCCAAAAGAAAAAAGAGAAGACTACTATATTATTTGTAGATCTAAGTCATATAAAAAAAATTTTGAAAATTATATTGAACACTATATTAGGTGTTGGGAACAAAATTCACTTGTTAAGTTTTCCTGAAATTTACAAAGACAAACATTTAATTAAGTACAAATTTGACATATTAAATGACATTAATATGTTTTCAAAAAATATCAATAGAAAGACAACACAATTCCTTACAAATTATTTTTTACTATTCTACGAAATTCACAAGGTATGTATTAGTTTTGAGGCATTCATAGTAAAAATATGTAAAATTTCAAATATTCATAATCATATTCACTAAAAAGTGTAACACATATTCATGGATCCACTCACTCATATTGTTATATTATGTTCTTATAGAATGAGAATAAGGAGGGTTCCAAGGATAAGGAGGGAGGGTTTGGACGATGAAGGGGTACTGAAAGATAATCAACTTTTAATTAAGATTCATTTTGTTATAATTCTATATATGCATTGATGAACTATTATACCAATTATTATAGATACAAAAATGCATGTTTATTTTCCAATTGAAATTACAATTTCATATTTATGTTTATGTATAAATGGTTTTTTTGTTGATCATATTGTAAAATTGATTAAATATTAAGATATATATTAAATGCACACTAATTAAAATTAGATAAATAAATTAAAAGTGATTAATAATAATAAATTTCACTTATATTAAAATAAAAACAATTAATAATAAATCCATTAATAAATAATATTTTATCATTTGAATATTTAAAATTTATTATTGTAATTAATTAATTAATAATAATAATTGAAAAGATTTCAAGTATGGCTCTAAAAGTACATTTTCCATGATGCTATAATCCTACAAACATCACTAGCATGACACTATAAAAATACAAACAATGATAGGGAGATGTGTTGACCAAAATTTGGTCATCTATATTTTCCCGCTCTTGGATTAATAAAAAAAATGATATTGGAAGATGAATATTTTTGAACTATTATATGTTCATTGCATATCACTGAGTATCAACTTTGTCATGCATTTGATAGAATCAAAATCTGAGTCTCCATGACCAAGATATGCATATTTCTATCCAAAAGTCCAATGGAGGTATTACAAGAAGAAATATGAAAAATGTTCTAAGTGACATGTTCTCTCCTCCCCTTTCCCTTCACCTCTACTCATTCTCTCATTTTATACTTAGTCATTTTTCCCATTGTCTCATTACTTTCATATTCCCCTTACCATTTTCCACACTTAACCATTTTTCCTTATTCCTTTCCATGTTCACATTCATTTCTCTTTTCCTTTATTTTCTCATTTCTTTTTATTTTCCTTTCCATTTTCATTATCCATTTTTTCCGTTTCTTTCCTTTTCCTTTTTTTCCCCCCAAATTTCAGGTAATTCCTTTTATTTCCCATATATTTCTTTTCATTTTTCATATTTTCTATATTTCTTTCCATATTTCAGGGGATCCATTATATACTTTTCAGACTTAGTCTTATTTACTATGGCTTACCACAGGTTGACACTTTGACTTCTGCCACCTTCATAATGCACACAACTCTTTTTACTACTCTTTACTATGTAACTCCTCCAACACTTATCCAAATATATATGAGTTAAGGCGGGTTGGTGAGGGTTCTTGATATTTATTTCATATGTTATATGCAAGTCTGTCCCAAGTCTTAGAATATTTTACAACTTCTTTTACCACTATTTACCTCTGCTTTCCACTTCACCTACACTTAGAAATTTTCACACTCATTTCTTACTATGTATTATCGTGAGTCGACAATTATTTCCTCACCTACCTATGCATGTAAACCGATATTATTTTAATAATATTTTTCCTATCCTAAGATCTATGAGGAAAATCTCCAAATGACACATGGCACTTTATTAACAAATAATATATATCTACATGGAAGTTAAATGGATGGTGCCACATGGAAACTAATTAGTGGAGACACATGGCATCATACAAGAAGTGACATGTAACATGATTTTATTGGATGACATATGCAAATTATTATTGGCATATTGTTCACCTATCGAGTGATGACATGTGGAAACATTTGGTTGGGTGACTCATCATTGCTGACTGGGAATATTGGTGGTTGACTGAGCATGCAAAAATTATTATTATATTCAACAAATTTTCAAGGGTCAAATCCTCCAAGTTCCATAATTTCCTCTCTTCTTTATTTCTTATCAAGTGTATGTTAGTGTATGTTAGACTTAAAATTATATACCACTAAGAATATTTTGTTCTCATACATGTGGCATACAAATATTGAAGAAAAGTCGAAATTCAACAAAGGAGGTCTAAATTAAATCAAGGGACCACATTTACCCATCAAACTTGATCGACGGTGGCTGAGTCACGATCTTGCAAAGACTATATCTTGAGCTCTCGAACTCCATTTGCAGAAAAATTTATATCGTTGGAAATATATTTTGATGTAGAAGATGATGGGACATGTATTGAGAGATGAAAGTTTCCAAAATTGTCTGAAAAATTAAAATATCACTTAGTAACATTTTTATGCCTAGTTGATAAATCTGCTCAACACCTTGACTTCACAAGGTCATATCTTAAGATCTGGGACTTAGATTTGGACAAACATTATATTGTTGGAAATACAAGATGATGGATATCACATATAAAAAAAATTAAATGGTTTAAAGGTTGTATATCCTATCCAAAAACGTAATTTACAATCCTCCTCTTTTAAAAATAAATTAATTAAAATTTTGAAATAAAAGTTTATTTTAAAAGCTTTTATAAAAAAAGGAAAAAGACCCATTTGGAATAAGACTATATTAATGATGTGAGTTCATTAATGAGGAATTAATGAGGCATTAATTAAAAAAAATGTTTCAAGAAGAACCTTGTACGGGAATTTCAAGAGAGGAAGAAAACCCTAACTACTCAAGTAGTTAGAAAATCTTTTCTTAAAAAGAGAAGAAAGGCTTCATCAAAAGGTCCAATAATCAGAATTGTCAGAGGGGTAGGGAAGAAGATCAAAGAAATAATAAGGCACATCCATGAATGTAAAACCAATATTCTAATGAAAGGAAATAAAACTCCATCTTCTCCACTCCTTTTCTTCTTCTACACCATTTCTCATAGCTTTATGCTTGAATCTCTGAGTTGGGCACACGGATGAATTCTTGACTGTTCTTCTTGTATTATTCTACAGGCGTTTCTTGTATTATCATGGAGTCTTTATAGCCATATACATGACTTTGAAAATTTTTGTAATGATGAACACGTTTCATGAATAAACTCCACAGAGAAATGCCCCGGGGTTGATCTTGATTGTATCTTGTAACTTTGAGTTTTTAGTATGAGATATTTGAGGTTGACCTATCGAATTCTCTTTTGATATTGATAGCAGTACCCTTTTAAAATTATTTGAGATGGTCAAATAATTCTCTCTTATTTCTTTTGAGGGAGATATGGATGCATTTATATATTATTAAGAAGATTGTGTGTGATGTTGATTAAAATTTAATTCTGATGTTGAATCCCTCCTTGAATCTTTTCTTATTGTAAAATGATATTTGCCTCACATAAAGATTGTATTCAGGTTATTGAAGAACCATTTTATTCATAATCTCAATAAATAAATATTTAGGGTTTTCTTACTAACACTTTCCTAATCCAAGATATCACAGATATATCTTTTATCCTAGGAGGAGTACCACCTCTCTAAAAACGAAGGGGGACTAATGTCCGCGTGAGGTTTTTGTTTCGGTCCTAACGGATTCAAGCGTCAAAACGTTTGGTCATCATACTAGGGAATTGATTTATTTTCAAGACATTTGAGGCCCTGCTTAAGATCAAATTGAAGAACCAGAAATATCCATGGCTCAAATTTTCGAAAAGAAGATTCAAGAAAATTGTTTCTTATTTTAAGCATGTCCCACTTCTTTTATAATTTCAAAAAGAAACGTGAACCACCAAATATTTGGGAGAATGAACTCCCTAGAAACTCCATTGAAAAAATTCAAAATGAAGGGTTTCATTCATGTCATAATGATTATTTATATTCTTCATAAATCCCATCAATGGCTTTACAAGACTCAACAAAAGAGAGAAATACTCAAAGAAGGAGGCGATTTCATAATACCCCTTTAAATCTACCAGAAATAGACTTTCAAATGCCCACTATTCCTATTGAATGTTTTTCTATGTTCTTTGGGGATGCTTCAGAAGATGCAGAGAAACACTTGGATAATTTTAAAGGTACATGTTATGATTTCAACCTCACTAAAGACAATGTTAGATGTAGATTATTCTTACAAACTCTATGAGGGAATGCTCTTGAATGGTATAGTTCATTGATGCCTAACTGCATTACCAATTGGGATTTGTTAGAAGATTAATTTACAGAAAATTTCATCCCAAAAGTGCATTCATATGTGTTAGCGTCAAAAGTCACCCCTGGATTGCAGCAAGAGCAGAGCCCGACGCCCATCATTTTTTATTATCACGATTTAATAAATGGGGGTGGTCGAATGGAAAGAGACCCAGGAAAGCAGCATTGACACAGGAACCAGGGTCTGGTATGTAGAAAGAAAGGGAGGTCTTCATCCAAATTCCGTCAGTAAATGGATTAAATGGTGGTAGATGGAAGACTTATGAGAAGGGTGAGAAAGACTGCCTCGGGCAACAGGCCTTCGGAAGCTTGAAGAAGAAAAACTCGGAAGCCAAGATCCTCTTGGTCCAGAGTTTCAAGGAGTTGAAGGGTGACTCGACTGGATCCTCCAATTCCAAGCCATTCCAGCACTGAGAAAACATAAGAACAGATTAGAAACGGTGCGACTGTTGCAGTGATCGAACCTACATCATCCTACAACAGCACAACTCGAGTTGTTCTAACACAGTTAACAAAGAGATGGAAAAAGAGGCTGACATCCATAAAGTAAGAAGTCTCGAATGCCTTATACATTAACCAGAGCGACAAGCGCTGCAACAAAACTTTACAATCGGGAGCATAGCTCAACCATCGACCCTGAAAAATATAAAAATTAATTATATATATACTACTAAATATTTTCCCAACAGAGGCCCATGGGACTTTCAGGACGAGGAGTCTCTTCAATCAAATCTGGCCTGCACTCCCCTGTCATACGCCACCTTAATTTTGCTTGGCTCACGCCAGGGGGTAGTTGGGCCCTTAAATGTTGAATTAGCATGTGCAGGCTTTGCTGGCGAGTCGAGGACTCGGCGTGGATTCCATGAGAAGAACTAGTACAGAAGACTGAGTAGGGTAGGCTTTCGGCCGGGACACCCATACTTTGCAATAAATGAGTGAGGGGAGGTTTCAACCACCCTCTTTCTTCTTCATTCATTCCATCAAAAACCGGGCTTTGGATTACGTCGAACCGACATCTTGGAGAACACAATCCCCCCTCCTGAAACTTAACTCGACGCTTTCAGCCTCCCCTTTGTACAGTTCTTTTACTTTCTCAAGTGACCACAAGCCGTGACACTACGTTTGTCTTCCAGAGTGTTTTCGTCGTTTCGGGGTTCGAGGTTTCGAGAGGTGAAATGACGAGGTGCGCTTAATCATCGAAGGCCTGAATGCCGATGAGACGTGGATGTGTGCCACACATCCTTTAGATGAACGACCCAGATAGTATTTGCTATTATAAAGGGGGTTTCCTATGTTTACACGCTCACTTGATGTGACCTGGTTCTAGGACCGTGGGCTCAGCTTTGAAGGACACTTATCGACATTTCACCGATCGACGATTTCAACTGCAATAGGTGGGAGGCTCCTTGTCCCCCGAAACATCGATCCCCGACACGCCGACTGGCTTCCACCTGTCCCAACTGGATCGGACGACCCAGACTTGTCTTGAAATATGGGAGCTATATCATGCACTAAATCTCGGACAACTTGACAGCCCCAAAAACCCGATGACGGTCGATCTACTTGTTAGTCAACTGAGAGGGGGGGGTGAATCAGTTGTTACCGTGCTTAAACAATTATGCTTCTTTTAAACTCTTTGTCGAGTCACTAAATGATGATCACAATAATGCAGGGGAATAAACAATGGCATATTCAGCATCAGTCATACATAAGAGAAACACAGAGATAGATATTTCCTGAGGAAACCCATACAGGGTAAAAACCTATTTTTCTTTATATGATAAGTAATTGTTACATTCTTTACATGATCATACATATGAGCACCAACTCATAATGAGGCTACAACCTCTGTTTTGCAGGCTGCAACCTG
>ML803353.1:305809-316082 GCA_009831015.1 Picea engelmannii | reverse complement strand
CGGTTCTCGGTCTCTTTCCTATGCTTCGTGCGCATATAAGACTGCTATTCCTCCTGAGCTTGATTTCCTTTGTCTTCTGTTTTCCTGTCATCTTCACTGTTGTACTTGCCATCAATGACAAGCATAACACTTTCCAACACTACTTTGTAGGTGGATCTTGGCTGATGTCAACAAAACTTTGCTCGCTCGCCTGACTTGTGATCGGAAAAGAGATTCTCCCACGTTGCGCTGGGGTGCTTCTCATGTATCCTGCAGACCTGGGTATTATTGAGCCCAAGACAAATAATGTCGCTAACATTAGGATCCATGGGGGATAGAGTCATCCCTGTGAAGCTCTAAGGACTCATTTTGCAGTTCCAGTGCCTTGTTGTTGGGCTATGGAGTCAAGTTCAAAACCTCTTACTGAGAAATATATGCCGAAAGGGAAAATAAAACAAACAAACACGCCTGCTCAAAAGAGCTTATTTATGTATAGACCCTAATCTACTAAACTGAATATATATGAGCTAGGTGAAAGAAAATTTCCACCATAGCCACCCATGCTTCTTGGTGATTCGTCCCTTCTCTTTACCGCAGATGCTCCATAAAATGCTAGGGAGGTATGACATCCAGATGAAGATGAGGTTAACCATGATGTCCATACCCCCAATAGTTGAGAAGGGGAATAAATTTATAGGCTCTAAAGACTTTGGGAAGCACAACTCCCTATAAGACCCCACAGGGTCACAATATATAGTGCCAGGGGAGTTTAGTTGGTCAGAAAACATCTCTTGTCCTCCGTGGATGTTCACCTGTGGCATGATGTCTTCAGAGTGCACAAGTGGGTGGAGGACAGATGCAGGTTGGCCAATGCCAGATGACCCCTGCCCAAAAATAGGATCTGGATAGGAGATGAGATGTCTACTAATCCCCTCCTCTTTATGTTGCTCGGTGCTTCCCACAAGCCTAGTAGAGATGATTTCCACCCATGGAATTTCCTTAATTAATAAAGGAACAGGCTCTATAATGTGGTCTTGGAAATCTTTCTTAACGCAATACTCCCTTGTGAGTATTGGTGGATTAATCTTTATAGAACATTTCAGGAAATCTGAAATGTAGGACTCCATGTATATGACCACTGGATTGTGGGGAATATGACAAAACCCTGGCCACTTCAGAAGACCAGGATGCTCCTCTGCAAAAAATTCTCTTCTCACAAAAGAATGTCCCTCTCCCTCCTTGAAAATCCACTTTTGATCTTCTGCAGCTACAACTTTTACCCCAGAAAGATGATATTCAAATAAAGGAGCAACAGGTTCTAGGTCATAATGACCACTTCTGGGTTCGTGTTCCATCTCTGATCCATAATTTCTATATCCTTGTTCAGATTCTGAAACAGACTGATAGTCTTCTTCCTCCTGTATATGCAAATCTGCTTGCTTATGAGTCCACCTACTATCCCTGATGTTTCCTTCAACCACTATAGCATCCTCAAACATATGTATCAATGATGAGGATTTACTCTCTCTCAGGAGGAAGACTAGCTCTAGATGTTGAGCCATGATATAGTACACCATAGCAATAGTCTCCATGGGTCTGATCTCTACAGGCAAGCTATGATAAGCACTAAAAAATATTCTGTTGAAAATAATCAAGGCTTCATCTTCCCCTCTCCTCAAGGCATTAAACTCAGACCAATATTGATCAAGGGACTTGTTCTCACCAAAACTTTTTTAAAAATCATGGTATAGTTCGGTCCAGGAACCAATAGAACTGGTCTCCAGACATCTAAACCATGCTACAGCATCTCCAGACAAGGAACGTGAGAACATCCTCATGACAACATACTCGTGAATGATCTCAAACTGATCACTAAGGGTCTCAAAAGCCTCCATATTCTTCTCGGATGTAACATGACCTTCCCTAGAAAATCGAGGAAGATACTCAAAGAAATCATTAGGATAAGGGTTAAGGAGATATGGAAGCCTCAGAGGTTTAAACAACCTATTTTTGATTTTGACTTGAAAAGTAGTAGGTTGATCATGGGATTCAGCAAGAGGCTGGGAGGGCTCAGTAGGAAAAACAGGGGGGAACAAGGTCTGAAAAGACTGTGAATTATCCTCAACCTCCTAAAGACAACAAGGGCATTCGAATCGAAGAGGAGGTGTGATATAGATCTCATCTTTAAGGATAGGCAGAGGTGAAGGAATAAGATCAGTATCTACAACACAAGAAGAGGGTATTCTTTCTTCTTCCAAGGCTGAGTGGATAAGAGGAGGCTCAAGGACATCAAAATGCACAAAGCAGAGGAGAAAATTATTTATAAATGAAGGGAAAGAGAAGAATGAGCTGATAAAGAAACACAAAACTTCATGCAGTAAGCTCATAAACTGATACCTGGTCTTTCCCTTCGACATGGACTTCCTTCTGTCAATAGAATCCCTTCCAGTGGAGTCTTTCAATGTGGAGTCGCCAGGTGAATGCTATTCGTAATGAGTGTGTCCAGTCTTCACTCACCATCAAAGACCGAAACTGGGCTTTGTGTTTCCTAAGTGCTACCAGGTGTAGCCAGAGGCACTGCAACAGAGGAATTACCAGGTGTAATGACCTCAGAGGAGTTTCTAGGTGTGAGTGCAATCTTCAAGGGTTCTGATATCTGATGCACCTTCAGAATCATAAGCTCAATGCCATTCTACCCAGGTAAAATCTTCAACTTTGTCCCCGACAATGGCACCAAAAATGTTAGCGTTGGAAGTCACCCCTGGATTGCAGCAGGAGTAGAGCTCGACACCCATCAGTTTTTATTGTCACGATTTAATAAATGGGGGTAGTCGAATGGAAAGAGACCCAGGAAAGTAGTATTGACATAGGAACCAAGGTTTGGTATGTAGAAAGAATGGGAGGTCTTGATCCAACTTCCGTCAGTAAATGGATTAAAGGGTGGTAGATGGAAGACTTGTGAAAAGGGTGAGCAAGACTGCCTCGGGCAACAGGCCTTTGGAAGCTTGAAGAAGAAAAGCTCAAAAGACAAGATCCTCTTGGTCCAGAGTTTCAAGGAGCTGAAGGGTGACTCGATTGGATCCTCCAATTCCAATCCATTCCAGTGCTGATAAAACACAAGTACAGATTAGAAATGATGCGACTGTTGTAGTGATCCAACCTACATCATCCTACAACAATGCAACTCGACTAGATCCTCCAATTCTAAGTTGTTCTAACACAATTAACAAAGATATGGAAAAAGAGGTTGGCATCCATAAAGTAAGAAGTCTCGAATGCCTTATACATTAACTAGAGCGACTAGCGTTGAAACAAAAATTTACAATCAGGAGCCTAGCTCAACCATCGACCCTAAAAAATATCAAAATTAAGTATATATATACTACTAAACATTTTCCCAACAGAGGCCCACGGGACTTTCGGGACGAGGAGTCTCTTCAATCAAATCTGGCCTACACTCCCCTGTCATACGCCACCTTAATTTTGCTTGGCTCATGCCAGGGGGTAGCTAGGCCCTTAAATGTTGAATTAGCATGTGCAGGCTTTGCTGGCGAGTCAAGGACTTGGCGTGGGTTCCATGAGAAGAACCAATACAAAAGACCGACTAGGGAAGGCTTTCGGTCGGGACACCCATACTTTGCAATAAATGAGTAAGGGGAGGTTTCAACCACCCTCTTTCTTCTTCATTCATTCTAGCAGGAACCGGGCTCTGGATTACGTCGAACCGACATCTTGGAAGACACAATCCCCCCTCCTGAAACTTAACTCGGCGCTTTCGGCCTCCCCTTTGTACAGTTCTTTTACTTTCTCAAGTGACCACAGGTTGTGACCCTACGTATGTCTTCCAGAGTGCTTTTGGTGTTTTAGGATTCGAGGTTTCGAGAGGTGAAATGACAAGGTGCGATTACTCCTCGAAGTCTCGAATGCCGATGATACATGGATGTGTGCCACGCATCCTTCAGATGAACAACCCAAATATTATTCACTACTATAAAGGGGGCTGCCCTTTGTTTACACGCTCGCTTGATGTGACCTGGTGCTAGGACCGTGGGCTCAGATTTGAAGGACGCTTATTGTCATTTCACCAATCGAAGATTTCAACTTCAATAGGTGGGCGGCTCCTTGTCCCCTGAAACATCGATCCCCAACACGCCGACTGGATTCCACCTGTCACAACTGGATCGGACGACCCAGACTTGTCTTGAAATATGGGAGCTATATCATGCGCTAAATCTCGGACAACTTGACAGCCCCGAAAACTCGTTGATCGTCGATCTACTTTGTAGGTGGATCTTGGTTACTGTCAACAAAACTTCGCCCGCTCGCTTGACTTGTGATCGGAAAAGAGATTCTCCCGCGTTGCGTTGGGGCGCTTCCCATGTATTCTGCAGACCTGGGTATTATTGAGCCCAAGACAAATAATGTCGCTAACAATATGGTTTTGCTAATGTTTTAAATGTTGTTGCCTGACCATCCTCTCCCATATGGAAGAAAGATAACGAAGTGACCAATTTTAAAGAAGAATCTAATCAAATATTGAATGAAAATTCTAATTCAAGTCATGTTGTTGAAGATGAAGATTCGAGATTCCAAATTACAAGAAAATTTCAGCCTCCTATATATTCCATATGAAGATATTTCAAGCAACAAATTTGAAAAATAAATTGAGGAGCCTCCACCAAATACACAAGAAGATTTCATCCTTGTTGTTAGCACTCGAAGTCACCTACATATTGCATTGAAGGTAATATCAGTACCCATCAGGTTATATGTCACTATGAATTGAGTTTAAAGAAGTAAAATGGATAAGACTCAAGACAATATCGTTTTAACTCAAAAAATTGGACTAGAACGCACATGCAATTGAGGCCTTGATCAAACTCAGTCAGTAAGTTGTACTAAAGGTGAGTAGAGGGAAGACTTAGGTGAGGAAAGTGTAGAGGTCTATTATAGACATCAGGTCTTCAAGCAGCCTAAGGAGGAAAAAATTTAAACACAAGATCCTCTTAGATTCAAAGTTTCAGAAAATTGAAGAACACCATAACAACACTGTAATCAAACATCCATCACAATACAACTATAACATATCCATGTGAATCCTTCGATCATGGACACTTCAGTATCAAAGGAAAATAAGATGAAGAAGAAAGTTGACTTATATTAAAAAAGAAGTCTACAATCTTGTACATAACTAGAGAACCAGTGTGCTTCATCAAAACATTAGCATCCGGGAGCCTTACTCAACCATAGACCATAAAAAAATATAAAAATTACATCTTTATACTCAGGACTAACTACAACCAGTAGAAGATAAATTGAGTCAGGCATTGAAGGATTTACCCAATAGCTTTCTCTGCAGAATGTGCATGCAGACCTCTGTCAGACGCATTCCATCTGCACCTTCTCTGCTAGATTTCACATGCATCTCCTTGTCGGACATGAGTTCAGATCCACCAGTCCTTTTTTGCCTTCCATTTATGGGGTGAGACGATGTTTCAACCACATCCCTCTCTTTCATTAACTACCTTCTTCAGGATCAGGACGTGCATAGTCAACTCTGCACCTGGAAAACATGTTGGTCACACCCCATGAATATCTACCACCTATAATTTGTTGGGCCTTTGTAGAGAGAACTGGCAGGCGAGCATGGAGGAAGGCGAGGGCAAGTGGGTGAGGTGATGGAACAAACTCGCATGGGACAACAAGTGAATGATCGCTAGGTGGAAGGAAGTGGGGGCGGCGTCTAGGAATGTGTGGGCGCGAGTAAGTGGGGGATGATGTGTAAAGTCACGAGGGTGATGTGGAAAAGGGAGAGAAAATGGAGGTAGAGGGGAGTGATAGGTCAGGGGTAAATGGTGATAAAGGTGGAGGGGATATGGAGTGGGAGTGGAAGAAAAATGTTGGGAGATGAGAGGGGGGAGAAATGGCAGTGGGAAGGGACAAGTGTGTAGTTGGGTGAGTGGAGGACAGGTGTCGGTAGGAGTGTGTGCAGTATTGGGAGGCAGTAAGGTGGTTATCTCGAAGGGGGTGGAAGGTGGAAAGAGTTAACGCGTAGAGGGGGGTATGATTTACTATGGAGGCAACACGATAGTGGGGGGCTCGTGCCAGAAAACCACCAACTCGCCNTGGAGGGGGGGGGGTCTGATATTGGATGTGGACTGTAGATCTGAGCGTTCCATGCTCAGGTTCTTAGATCTGCATGCTTCTTAGCACAATGCGTCAAGGCCATCAAAAACTTAGGATAAGAGACATAAAGCGGGTCATGCTAAGATCCCTTTCTTGAATATTTCACCAAGGTGTTATTTCCTAAGGGAAAAACACCCTTCTATCAAAAATATGTGCTAACATTAGGCTCTATGGGGGATAGATACCTCCCTACGAGGCTCTAAGAACTTTAGTAGTTTCAGTGCATGATCTTAGGGCTATGGGGTCAACTATTAAAACAAAAAGAAGAATGATATTTACAATGACATGAAAAAAAGTAAGTATCATTTGAAAACACCTCAAAAACTTTGAAGGGTTCAATCCACAAGGCTTCAAATTTACCATGCTTGCATGTCCTACTTGGGTGCATCCCATTTGAGTACTAGATCTCCCAACTGGAAATTCTCTTTTCCTACCTTCCTGTCAAAGGTCTGCTTGATATTCTGTTGATGGTCATGTGCTTTGTCCAATAATTGTTCTCTATCCTGTTGCACTTCTACTAGTTGATGTATTCTTTTGATCATATCATCAGGTTCTCCTTGGCAGTCTTGGAAGAACTTCGCCATAGGCGAGGCAAGGTGAGAAGGGAAAATGGCCTCAACTCCATAAACAAGCTGAAAAGGAGAGACACCAAGGACCTCTTTGTTTTCACTCTATCAACCCACAAAGAAAATTTGAGCTTTGAATCCCATGATTTTTTGTTGTCCTCTAACAATCTCTTGATGATCTTTATAAGGATATTGTTAGAGGATTATGCCAATCCATTCCCTTGGGGGTAGTAAGGATTATAGTGAATTAATGCAATTCCAAACGGTTCACAAAACTGGATCAATGGTTCAGCCTTGAAAGATGTAGCATTATCAGTGACAATTCTGTTCGGACAACCAAATATTGCCATAATATCCTCAAGAAAACCAATGATTACCTTGTGGGAAGCACGCCTTGTGGGGATGGCTTCTATCCAGTTTGTAAAGTAATCTATGGCATTCAAGATCCACTTGTGATGACCACTTGAAGCAGGATGAATTTCCCCAATAAAATCTAGGCCTCACTGCTAAAAGGGTCATGAAGCTACCACAGGCTTCAATGGAAAAGACTTGAGTTGCTACTTTCCAGAGAATTTCTAACACTTAACATAAGCCCTGATATTCTCACAAATATCAGTTAATAGACTAGGCCAGAAATATCCATCCCTGAGAATATTATAGGATGTGGTTCCCCAGAAGTGATTCCCCCCACATAAGTTATCATGAAAATCAAACATAATCTTTTTGGCCTCCTATGGGTGTAAACATCTCAATATCACTCCCAGAGGGTCTTTCCAATACAAGACCTGGTCATTAAGAAAATATTTAATAGATTTAAGATTCAAATTTCTTACCTTGTTCTTCTCCATATCCTCAGGGGGATGCAATGTTTGTAGAAAAAATATAATGTTCTTGTACCAAGCACATTCCACCAATGGAGGGTTGTCTTGAGAGCCTTTACCAGACAACTCAACTTGTTGATGAAATTAACCCCTAAAGCTTTGCAATTAGATTCAACCAGCAACCTAGAAAAACCTTGGCCTTTAACCAATTTGGTGGGCTTTATTTCAAGATCAAATTCAAGGATTTTGGAAATCCACTTGCTCCTTCTTTCATATATGTCAGACTGAATGAGAATCTCCTTCACAGAAGTTGAAGGGACATATGTAATGACTCTTGAATGAAGAACATAGAACCTGAAATCCTTGAGGGCTTTGACCAAAGCATAGAACTGTTTTTCCATGATGTCATATTTTAGTTCAACATATCTCAATGCCCTACTAAAAATGGAAATGGGCTACTCTAACCCTTCAACATTATTTTGTAATAAAACAACTACTACTATGTCAAATGAAGCGAAGGAAAAAATCAGAAAATCCTTGGATTAGTTTGGGCTGATGAGCATAGGTGCTTCAATCAACGCCTTCTTTATTTGGTTGAAAGAATCTATGGATTCGGCAGTCCACTTCACTTCATTCCCCCTCCTCAGCATGGTTGTAATGTATTTAACCAATTCAACAAAATTAGAAACAAACCTTCTCAAAAAATCAATTTTCCCCAAGAAAGACATAACTTCTTTCTTAGATCTAGGGAGTAACAAGGTTTGGATAGCTTCTACCCTTCTTGAATCAATCCAGACCCCCTCAGCTGATACTATGTGCCCCAACAATTTTCCCTCTTGCATGGAAAATAAAGACTTCTTGGGATTTAGGGAGAGACCAAACCTTTTTCATTTCAAGAAAAACCTTCTCAGATGATAAAAATGTTCTTTATCAGATGGTGAGAACATTGTTATGTCATCCAGATAGATGACTACAAACTGGTCCCTTTCTCCAATAAAGGCTATGTCCATGGCTCGCTGAAAGGTCACCCCTGTGTTCATCAATCCGAAGGGCATATTAGCATACATAAATGTACCCGAAGGAGTAGTGAAGGATGACTTCTCTATGTCTTCAGGAAGGACAGAGATCTGATTGTAGATAGAAAATCCATCAATCATGGAGATCCTAGATGCACCTATCACCCTCTGCAATATGTGCTCCATCTTTGGCAAGGGGTAATTATCCTTCTTAGAGATTATGTTCAAGTTCCAGAAATTGACACAAAGTCTGATTTCTCCATTCTTCTTTCTCACTAGGACCAGGTTGGCTACCCATTAAGAATATCTCAAGGGGATAATGATCTGGGCGTCCAAAAACTTCTTAACTTCCCTTTCCATAATAGGTAGCAACATGGGGTTTATCTGTCTGAGTTTCTTCCTAAAAGGTTTTGCCTCTTCTTTAAGGGAATTTTGTGTTCAATGATACTCATGTCATATGTTCTAAGATCTTCATATGTCAAGGAAAATACATCAACAAACTCTTTTAACAACTCATCATATTCAACCTTTTTTTCCCTTGACAAGCTGCTTGACAACTTGACAAATTTTGGATCCTTCTTTGTACCAATATTGCACTCAGTTACATCAACATCATCAGTTGAACCCTTAACTTTCACTGCCACATCATTCCTATCAAATAGTCTTTCCAAAGGAACTAGTCCCTTTGGAATATGATTGCTAGGAAAATGAACAATATGATGATTACCAATTTTGTTTAGGAAAACATCAGCATGAGGATTACTTTCAGAGTCATGATATTGATTGATATGTAATGCATAAAAATCATCAACGGTCTCAAGGAATCTTTTGATCTCATGATCATCCTCAAACAATTTCCAATGCTTGACATTGTTAGGTATAGAGGGTCTATATTTCACTTCTACATCATAATTGAGTTTAGGTGGCAAAGGGACTCTGAAATCGCTTGCTGAAACAATGAAATAATAAACCATGGAATTATCTTCCCTTGGACTAAATGAAATTTTGAAAGCTAATAAAAAACTATCAACCAGGTCCCACACTTCATTTATATAAGCTCTCAGCCTAGGGTGCTTAGCTTGATAAATATTTTTGATCTGATGGAAAATTAAATCAACATCCCCAAACACTGATATTGCTTCAATTCCCATGTCTTTTGTAGCTCTCAAACCCAAAGCAAGAGCTTCACACTCTTCCACATTATTGGTAGTTTCAAATTCTAACTTGTAGGAAAAAGATATAGTCTCCTGAGTAGGTGAAACAAATGCCACTCCAACACCAAGACCAACACCCTCCCTAGAAGAGGCTCCATCAAAGAAAATATTCCAAACAGAGGTGATTGGAGGAGTGATCCGGATTTATGTAGGAACACAATGAAATACAGAAATACACATAAACGCAGAGATGCAGCGGAAATAAGACTTCATTTCATTAATAGCAAATGACTGAAATATGCTTACAGACAGAATGTAAATAAACTAGCTAAGGCGCTGGTAGCTTATCTCTGAGAAGAGATGTGGTTGCTACTCGCATCCGTGAGAAGATGGTTACAATGAGGCTCAGAAGGCCTTTTACAATAGATGGGAATGCCAAAAGTCCTAGACATCCAAAAACCTAACCCTAGGAGATGAAGCGCCAAAAGTCATGTGGGCCCCGTTTGGGTAAGTTGGTGCATCAACTTCCCGGGGTCGTAACTTTTGCATAC
>ML803353.1:268322-292296 GCA_009831015.1 Picea engelmannii | reverse complement strand
GGGGGGGAGAGGGGGGGGGAGAGAGTCTGATATTGGATGTTGACAGTATATCTGAGCACTCCATGATCAACCACTTAGATATGCATGCTTCTTAGCATAATGTGCCAAGGCCATCAAAAACTTAGGATAAGAGACATAAAGTGGGTCACGCTAAGACCCCTTTCTTGATTTTTTCACCAAGGGGTTATTTCCTAAGGGAAAAACACTCTTCTATCAGAAATATGTTCTAACACTTGTAATAGATGATGAAACATCATAAGATAACTTGCAACAAGAAGAATTGATGGAAGAAATGAATCTTTAGAAGAATGATTATCAAGATCACCTTTACAAGAAAGAAGAGTCTTTTCAAGAGATATTTTATGAATCAAGAACTTTGGAAGTGTTTGTAAATAAGGAAAATGATGAATTTATTCTTGTGTTGAAAAATCCTCATCCGATCAAATACAATAGTATTCTTGAGCAGCCAAGAATTTATTTTATTTAATTATGGTTCCATAGCATTGTTGGCCAAACAACGCAATTAAATCTTCACCATACTTGGTATAATTTTTCTCTAGTACATATTGAGAGTGCCCCAGACTCATTGGTACAAGTCCCAACATATCTAAAAATTTTGGAGTTTATTCCATAAATCAGATCAATGATTGAATGGATCCATTGGAAATCTTCCTACACCTAAGGTGCCCCTTTCTTTCAAGTAAGTTAGGGTAGGTAGATCATGTATGTACATATTGTGTTTCTTCAATTAATTTTTTCACAATAAGGAAATCTTTATATTGAAGTTTGAAGATAACTCCATGAAAGATGAAGAATTACAAGAGTTCATTTTGAATATGAATCCATAGCCCAATGGAGAAGGATGTTGTTCTTGAGATTGTGGTGTTTTCAAGAACCCACAGGGGGTCAATGTCCCATAGTTGGATCCAGTTGTTGAAAAAACTTTGGTCATCTATATTTTCCTGCTCTTGGATTAATAAAAAAAAATGATATTGGAAGATGAATATTTTTGAACTATTATATGTTCATTGCATATCCCTTGGTATCAGTTTCGCCATG
The DNA here is from genome assembly GCA_009831015.1 of Picea engelmannii. Taxonomy (NCBI): domain Eukaryota; kingdom Viridiplantae; phylum Streptophyta; class Pinopsida; order Pinales; family Pinaceae; genus Picea; species Picea engelmannii. Next base: position 291,237 of record ML803353.1, on the reverse strand, counting down.
CATTTGACAGAATCAAAATTCGAGTCTCCATGACCAAGATACACATACTTTTGTCCAGAACTGCAACGGAGGTATTACAATATTTAATATGAAAAATGTTCTAAGTGACATGTTCTCTCCTCTCCTTTCCCTTCACCTCCACTCATTCTCTCATTTTATACTTAGTAATTTTTCCCATTGTCTCGTTACTTTCATATTCCCCTTACCATTTTTCATTATTCCTTTCCATGTTTACATTCATTTCCCTTTTCCTTTATTTTCCCATTTCTTTTTATTTTCCTTTCCATTTTCATTGTCCCATTTTTCCATTTATTTCCTTTTCCCTTTTTTCTTTTCCCAAATTTCACGTAATTCCTTTTATTTACCATATATTTATTTTAATTTTTCATATTTTCCATATTTCATGTGATCCATTATATACTTTCCATACTTAGTCTTATTTACTATGGTGAGGGTTGGTGATATTTATTTCATATGTTATATGCAAGTCCATCCGACCAATTCTCAAGACTTGGAGTATTTTACAACTTATTTAACTACTATTTACCTATCCTAAGTTATATGAAGAAAATATCCAATTGACACATGGCACTTTAATAACAAATGAGATATATCCACATGGAAATTAAATAGATGATGCCACATGGAAACAAATTAATGGAGAAACATGGAAGCATACAAGAAGTGGCACATGGCGTGATTCTACTGGATGACATATGGAAGATTCTTATTGGAATATTGTTGGCATATCGAGTGATGACACATGGAAAAATATGGTTGGGTGACTCATCATTGATGAGTAGGAATATTGGTGGTTGACTACGAATCAAAAAATTATTATTATATTCAACAATTTTCAAAGGGTCCAATCCTCCAATCTCCATAATCTCCTCTCTTATTTATTTCTTATCAAGTGTATGTTACAATTAACATTGCATACCACTAAGAATATTTTATTCTCATACATGTGGGATAATAATAATGAATAAAATTCAAAATTCAACAAAGGATGTCAAAATTAAAGCAAGGGCCCACATTTACCCATCAAACTTGATCGACGATGGTTGAGTCACGATCTTGTAAAGACTATATCTTGAGCTCCCGAACTCCATTTGCAGAAAAATTTATACTGTTGTAAATATATTTTGATGTATAAGATGATGGGACATGTATTGAGAGATGAAAGTTGCCAAAAGTTTCTGAAAAATTAAAATATCACTTAGTAACATTTTTATGCCTATAAATCTACTCAACACCTTGACTTCACAAGGTCATATCTTGAGATCCGAGACTTGGATTTGGAAAAACATTATATTGTTGGAAATATAAGATTATTGAGATCACATATAAATTGTTTTAAATGGTTGAAAGGTTGTATATCCTATCCAAAAACGGAATTTACAATCATCTTCTTTTAAAAATATATTAATTAAAATTTTGAAATAAAAGTTTATTTTAAAAAGTTTTATAAAAAAAGGAAAAAGACCCATTTGGAATATGACTATATTAATGATGTGAGTTCATTAATGATGAATTAATTAGGCATTAATTAAACAAAATATTTCAATAAGAAACTTGTACGGGAATTTCAAGAGAGGAAGAAAACCCTAACTACTCATGTAGTTAGAAGATCTCTTCTTAAAAAGAGAAGAAATGCTTCATCAAAAGGTCCAATAATCATAATTTCCAGAGGGGCAGGGAAGAACATAAGAGAAAGAATAAGGCACATCCATGAATGTAAAACCAAGCTTCTAATCGCAAGCAATAAATATTTAGGTTTTGATGCCTATCACTCTCCTAATCGAAGATATCACAGATATATATTTATCCCAAGTGAAGTACCACCTCTATAAAAATGAAGGGGGACTAATGTCCCCATCAGGTTTCCGTTTCGGTCCTCATGGATTCAAGTGCCAACAAGATTTTACTTTGAATTTGACATTGAAATTAATATTAAGATGCACTTCCATGTTCCTTCAACAAAGGTGATGCAAAAATTGGTGCACAATTATGTTATCGTTATGCAACATAATATTCCTCCAAAGGTGTTCTGTGAGGCATCATAATTACTAGATAGTGAAAAATAAAGAATCGGCTAGTGATAATAATTTCCACATCGGGGTATTATATTGTAATTGTGAAAGTATTATATAAATAGTGGTTCGATATATTAAAGTTCAAGAATTTAAATGATAAAAGAATAAAATGATGAAATTTATAGAATATTAATAATATAAGTGGTCATTTTAAAGGATGAAATTGAAGTTGGTTGGATAACTTCAACAGTTAATTCCCAATTTTTTAATGAATTGTGATTGTTATGGTTGAAGATATAATATTTTTTTATAAAATATATATAAATATTTACATCGTAAAACAAAAAAAATATATTGCTAGAACATGTTATGATAAATTTGGTGTGGATATTTGTATAGGTGGAGTGGATTAAGGGGAAAGTATTATCTTCGGTGAATTTAATAAACATTTCACATATATATCATTCTTGTGTAGATTATTCTATATTTACAACATATGTAAGGATTATACAATCACACATTTACATGGAACTCTAGTAGAATAATATTCTTTTGTGATTCACTTTTAATTGAATACCTTTGATACCTTCATGATTTTCTCATTAGGAGTTCATATAAATCCCTACCTTTGTAAAAACTAATGGTGTCTAAATCTGTGTTTCCTGCCCTTGCAAAACATTGTAGCATGTGGTTTTGCCACTTCCCTATGATGTTATTTTAAACATCTTCCTCTTATGCATTTTTTTTCTTCTGTAGAGTCGTCCCACTTATTTTATTAGCTAAATCTGTGTTTCCTGCCCTTGCAAAACATTGTAGCATGTGGTTTTTCCACTTCCCTATGATGTTATTTTAAACATCTTCCTCTTATGCATTTTTTTTCTTCTGTAGAGTTGTCCCACTTATTTTATTAGCTAAATCTGTGTTTCCTGCCCTTGCAAAACATTGTAGCATGTGGTTTTGCCACTTCCCTATGATGTTATTTTAAACATCTTCCTCTTATGCATTTTTTTTCTTCTATAGAGTCGTCCCACTTATTTTATTAGGTAATTTAGATGAAATCCTTTTTTCACCATGGATAGCCTCAATTCATGTGGGATGATGGTCCCTACACATTTCCTAGTGTTTTTGTGGAGATAATTCACTTGATTATTTGGATCCATAATTCCCTTGATAGTTTCCCTATGATTTTTCACATTAGGTTCTACAAAACATACTCTTGTTAAATTGATGTGGAAAGCCATCAAGGCATTGAAGTAAGGTGAGTGGAGGAAAAAGGTCCCATCTCCTTTATTTTCACAATATAAGTGTCTTAGTGTTTATGGTGGGGTGGACTAGGGGGAATAAGGAAGGTTAATGAGGTGTATTAATGGGGCATGACAAAGTGGGAGGAGTAAAAGAAAGGGGAGCAGGAGGATAAATAAATATTACAAAGGAGGGGGTCATAGAAAATGTAATCCAAATATTTGTTTCCTACTCTATGATGAAGAATTCTCTACTTATTCTCTAATAACAAATATCAATATTTAGATTGACACTAATTTCATGCAAATAAATGTAGTATAAATCAACATTCTTGACTACCCATATATGAAAACACTATCCACCAAAATCATTGATTTAATAAATATAACATTGTTGGATAAACTCTTTTTTTTTTTTTGTCCTTTTTCTATTTTCCATAGTGACACCGTTTTTTTTTTAATTTGTTATTAAATTTGTCAAAATTATAAATTATTATTGTATAGTCATATTTACCAACTATGAAAAAACTTTGATACAACTACAATATGCAATGTTGGGATATCATACTAACTAAGAAAAATATAAATTCCTTCTTTAATTTTCAATCCATTTATATAAAAGAACACTATCTCCTAAAACTTGGACATTGTACTACTCTATCGACATTCTCCTCTCATCTATGTATTTATAATTCACCTACCATTATTCCATGGATTGTATGCTCCCCTCTTATGTCATTATCATATCATTCTATATTTTTCTCTATTCAACTCGATCAATATCTGTATAATCTCTTATCTATATTCATTTTTCTTATTTCTCTCATCATCCAAGTAATTGCACATGCTTCCTGTTCTTTCATCTCATAATCCAAGTGCCATAATGTTTATACCCCAGTAGACTAAGGGGACTTGAGGAAGGAAACAGAGTACCTCTTAGTACTTTATGTCCTCTTACATATGCATATGTTTACTTGGATTCCTAGTTCAATATTCCCAAAGAGGGTCTATTGGTACCTTATAGAGAATCCTTCCAAAAGAATAGAAGTAATTATTAACTTCACCAGGTAAAATATTAAATGTTATATCCATGTATACATGTTTATTAGATACATTGGCATGATAGAAAGCGCCACATACCTAGTCATCCATCACATTTAGGAGATGGGTTATATTTTTTTCTATTTTTATTAATTCATATTCCTATAGATTCCTCATTCAATTTCCTTTCAAAATGTGTTTCTTATTTTAGTCGTAGACCACATATAACACCCCTTTTAAGCCTTCTCTTAATTTCCTTTCAAAATGTCTGTTTCTTATTTTAGTCGTAGACCACATATAACACCCCTTTTAAGCCTTCTCTTAAGAAACACCACATTATGTTATTTTTAAACATTTCCCTCAAGCTCCTTATCCAAAATTGAATTGATTTCAAGAGTGTCTCCTTTTGTTTTCAAATACAAGGCCATCAGACCCCCTTTGAACATCTCTCCATGGCCCACTTTAAAGTATATTCCCACAGTTCCATTTGAAACATTCCCATTGTATAATTCAAATGATAGGTCCATCGGGATACTTTGAAAGAAGGCTCATTAGGCCCTTTCAAAACAGGGATCACTAGGCCCCTTTGAAAGTTTAGTTATCAAATCATCTTTGAAAATTGGCCTTAGGGACCTTTATAAATTTCAACCATTGAACCCTTTTGAAATTTCATTTGTTGGGCCACTTTGAAAGAAGGCCATTTGGTTTACTTAAAAAAAGGGCATTCGTCCTATTTCAAATAATTCCCATTGGGTTTATTTCAAAATTAACACCCTTAGCTTTAAAACAAATGGATATAAATCTAATTCAAAAATATAACTTGAACTTCAAAATAAACTGGCCATCAACGTATTCTAAAATACATCTCGACTTCAAAATAAATGGTTTGACATGTGTGACTATTGGTCCATTAAAAAGTGGAATTTTGCAAAATGAATGGGAAAGGACTCGGTTTGAATATGGAAAAGATTCAATGATTTCAAAATACTACACATTGCATTTGGTTCAATATTCAGTCTTCGACCCTGCCCCCATGAACCAATTTTCAAACTACCAAAGCCAACAATAACCTGATTCACTTTGAAACTTTTCAGGGGCATGACCTAGGTTCGAAATAGTCAACATGGATTCAAACCCAACTTTCCCAAAATCCATTTGAATTCACAAATTCATACAACTAAGTAATTCAACAAGCTAAGAATGAAAACACTACAATTAAACTGATAATTCCACTTCAAAACTCATTCATAAACAAAATGAAAGCATAGACTACAAAATTATAAATAGATATTTAAAAGAAAAGATGGATACTTATATTTTCACCAACATGCTCCAATAAATTGGACGCCTATGAGAAATTTTCCACCCAAATGTAGGCATCCACTATAGATTACATGCCTAGGATAGGATATAATACCAGCAGGATGAACAAAACTAGTTAGAGACTCATAGATCACTCACCCAACCCAATTGATCTTAGGCCCATCCAAATATTTCATAATTGAACATTATAGGTAACCATGTGGCCTTTAAGTTGCATATCATTCACATCCACTACCCAAAAAGAATAAGGAAGACATATCCCTTCTCTACTAAATATATCCATAGGAGTATTCTCTCGTCTAGTGTCCTCACTGTAGGCAAGAAGATCTAATCTCATTGTTTACCTTCTGGAATAACTTGTCATATTTATCCTTGCCTCAAAGGCACTCAATGAAAAACACTTAGTATGGGAAAGGTAGGTTTCATAAACAAACTAACCTCTATTCTCATATATAGTCACACGACTCTCTTATTGGGTCCATGAATTACTCTCCCATAGCTATATTTGGTCATTTGTAGGTTAATATGAAAATCAAAATTATCATGAAAATGTAATTTTTTTAGAAATACAATGATGTTGGAACAAAACAATAATAAGTCTGAAGGAGTTTGTTTGAATTAAAATGTAATAGTGTTAACAGGAATGGAGGAGGCTCAAATTTGCATGAGGATGGGGTGTCTTGTAGCTCTCCATGATGATTGTACCAACCCCAATTCTCTCATGGATATGTAAGGTAGAATTCCTCACTCAACCACCACATCCATTCAATGATTGGGAACTAAGTCAAATACCATGGTTGATATTTAAATAAAGAACATGATAAAAAGGTAGGAGTTCTTAGAAAACATAGGATTATTTATCCCCCCTTGGCCCCCGTTTACTCTTCCACTTTAATGGACTCATAACCCCTATTTTTATCTTCACATCCATCTTAGATCATGACATTATTTTTTAAAATAATATATACATATCTTGAGAATATAGTGGAATCTCTACCACATGGTAAAAACAAAAAAATAGCTACCAATATTACATCCCTATCCACTCACTAGTTGGGCCTTGGCCTTGATCTCTATACTAGGAATTTGTACAAGATATTCATGTCTTTTACACATGGGGTCATTTTATTTAATCTTATATGGATTGAATCCTATCAATATAAACACTTATTTACAATTTATACTTAATTCAATCTAATACACCCAAAGGTCAAAACTAAGATATTACAACAAGCCATGAATATGTTTATTAGTGTGTTTTCTTTATCATGGAAGGTTATAAATATCATTGTTCCTAATTTAATTGGGAGAAAACAACATTTCTCATGAACATTTCCTTTTTCTATGTATCTAATGATGAATTCATGAAATTCTCTTGGAATTGATATCCAATAACGATCCCAAAAATATTAATGAAACAATTATTCTAGGTATTGTGACCACCGAAAAATTTATCACAGCAATATAGGTGATGGCCAAAGAAATTGCCAGTGCAACACACTAAAAACAATACCTGCAAAATTAATAAGATTCATTCAGAAATTCACAAAACTATGCATATGGTTCCTTAAATTTCTTTGTGGTCTCCCAAATTCCTTTCTGCACACATCTACATGGTCTAACACTACCAAATTCGTGCAAATTGCAAATATTGCGTGATTGTCCTCAAAGAAACTCTTGCAGATGAAAAACTGTTGCACTTATGATTCTGGTCAGGGGCTCACCCACTTCCAACTCAAGTGTACCATGACAATATGCCCAATTCATGTTGAAATCTAGCTTGGGGCCATTTAAGGACTAGGAGGTACCTACATGCGGGCCCATATTCTCACTACAAACTAGTTTTGTAAAAGATTTTATGAGTCCTATAAATACAAATTATATTAATGTATGTAAAAAAGGAAGAGTTTATATGTATTGTTATGTTATTGGAATTTCTCCTTGAGAAACCATCTTTCTCATAGAAGCTTTCTATTGTCCATAGTGAGATCCATTCTTCTCACCTCTTGAGAAGCTTGGTAGGTAATTCTTCACAAATATCATTTCATTGTAAGAAGAGAAGGAGCTCTATATTATGGACCTCAAGGGACATCTCAAGGAGGAAGAGGGGACTCTTAAGTCCCTATATTTCTCCAAGGTGTTATCACTCAAAATCTTATATGTTGGTAACAATTTCTTGTTCCTATTTTTAGTTTTAGTTTATCTCAAGCAGCTTAGTGTTGTTACATTTTATTTTATTTCTTTGTTTACTTCATGGTTGTCCCACTAACCAACTAATGTTTTGAGTGCACTAATTTATTGTCTTGACAAGGTGGCTAAGTGATTTTGTTTTCCACTCAAGTGGTAAAACCAACACAATAGTTTGGTGACTCCACCGGGGAATAAATCATAATTAATTTCTCCCCATTTAATCCTTTAGAGCTCTTATTTTCATTAATTTGTGTATGTGAGTGTCAAAACCAGCCTACCCCATCTTCCAATCTCAGCAATTATGCCTCTAGTTAGGAGAAATCAATTTGAACTTTCCTTCCCACCATTACCCATGTGTATGCAGGTGTCAAAAGAACATACATCTAGACCTGTGAAATATGCACAGTTTCTCTTGTTCTTTGTCACAAAGCCTACAAAATATGTGCACTCTACATGTTGTGTGTGAATGATAGTTCCATATCCCATGCAAAAAACCTTATTCTCATTTTTTTCAAATATTTATGAGTTTCTCTCATCAAATAGATTTATATTTACAATTCCATCACTTTGTAAAGCAACAAAATCACAATTAGAGTTATTTATTACAAGTATAATTAGATAACTTAGGAACTAAAAGGACTAAAAAGAACCACAACTCTTTCCTTTTTTTTGCCACATGGATGACCAGTTTGAGCATTTGAATTCTCAATTAAGTTTTTTCTTTAATAACCATTAATCACTCGAGACTAGAAACCAATTTTGACACCCTTAAGTATTCTCTTTCCCTCACACTCTTGAGTGATCTTGGGAAATCATAAAAGGGTGGCTAAAAAAGTTCAATATCCCTCAAGAAAATCAACATTCAGGAGAGGATAAATCATCATGGGGTAGCTCTTAGTTTTCTTTGAAATAAATAAAACCAATATTAAAGTTGTAAAGGGCCCATACATGCCTACATGATTTCAAATTAGGAATGTTTCAAAGTTTTCATAACGAAATCAAAAAACCTAGGAAGTTAAAAGAATCGGTAAGGACCCAATGCTCACATGATTTGCAATCTAGGAGAAGTTTCAATTTTCTTAGATTAGACAACAACTTAGGGAATTAAAGGATCAAATAAGGACCCATATGTCCACATTGCTAGTGATATAGGGATTTTGAATTACACAAGGATTGTCTAAACACATTTGGTAAGATAAATTAATCAATATTTGTAAAGGGCCACATGATATCCACATCTGAAAATATTTCACTATAACTCATTAAAAATATTTTTGACACCATATCACTTATGGAACATAAGAGCACTTTAACACACATGAAAATTCTCATTGGACACTTGAAGTCGAAGTATTCTCTTCCATGTACCCACAAGCAATCTAGGATGATCATAACGACTCAAAACACCTTTGGAAAGTTTCTCAAAATACAACATTTTAATCAGGAAGACTGTTTTATGACCCCAATATTCTAGCATATTTCATCGTAAAATTAACATTTAAAAAATCATTTAAATATCCAAAGGGGGGGAAAAACTAATTTTTTAGTCTAAGTTAATATCTTGGGGGTAGGCATCCAAACAACCCTCCATTATCATTTTCACATTGAAACATAGAAGTTGACGAAATAGGAGACCTAAAATCCTCTAATTCAAGTGTTCCTACACCATAAGGTAGGGTGATATCTGTGAAGGGTTGAAGAATGAGGTTTGGTTGTTCTATGTGTACCTCCTTGAGTCACCGAAATCTTGAGATATTACCCAGCCCGTGATCCATTTATTAGGACAAAAATCTAAATGTTGCAATTGACCAAAATAACTTGGTGGCCAAAAATAGGTCTTTCTACCCAGGTGGTGATTGTGGGTTGCAATCACACCTTAGTCATATTTTGAACGACTATTGGTAAATATCACCAAAACTTTCAAGATATGCCCCCTTTACCCCTCATTATAACTGACTATTTACACCTTTACTAGTTTCTCTTCTGGTGAATTCATGCTCCATTGTGGAGTGATTTTGGAAGTCCCGGTGTTATTTTGAGAGGAAGAAAATTAATTATTTAGGACATGTGCATTTTCTTTTACTCTCCCACGTGGATAAAAATTACCTATCCTACTTTGTTTCTTTTTTGTTTTTTTTAATATATGATATTATTTGTTTATTACATGCAACTATGAGTGATATTGTTACGATAGGCCAAATATAAAAGAAATTTCTCATTTATTTATCTCATCACAATTAACACACACTTCTAGATAGTATAGAATCATAAGGGAACTGCATAATCCCTATCATTATAGAATTCTACTAAACCTCCCTCCAATATTTGGAGGTATCCCTAATTTGTTCGACACATCGACTCAACCCTTTCATACACATGTAACTGAAAAAAAATTAGGATCATACTTTCTAGGTGCTACCTTGCTTGGCACCAACATCCCAAACAATCCATGTACTAGTGTTATTTCACAAGGAGGAGGAGCTCAACCTTCCTCTCAAGGAACTAGTTCTCAACCTTCATCACAAGGAACCAGTTCTCAACCATCACACACCATGGCTGCACCAATTTGTATCTTTCCATATTTGGCATCCCTAAACATTAGATATTTTAACAAGCTCAGAAATGATCCCATCTTACATGATTTCAGATGGCCTAATATGCCCACCAAATTACCTTCAAACATCCCTAAGTTTGAAGGCAAGCTAGGTGAAGATCCCGCTAATCACATTATGAATTTTTACCTATGGTTCTCTTCTAATAACATCAATATCCAATTTTCCTATGACTATTATAGAGAATGCTCACTGGTCCATTTTCCAAATGGTACGTGGATGAGAAATTAGGATCCCACACAAACTTTGAATAATTGGCCAAAGCCTTGTTGTCATTTTTCCAACTCCTTGTTCACCATGAAATTAGCGTAGAGGTTCTATATGAATTTAAACAAACCAAACCTATTCATATTGTGGATCATTTCATGAGTTGCATAGAAGGCGAATCATATGAAAGAATGATACCACTCCACAACAACGACTAGATTTGTTCTTTAAATTACTAGTCCTTGTCATCATCGAGGACGTGGCCACTACCATGCAAAAAACTAAAGATGAGGCCATCACAAAAATCGAATACTTTGAACTCATTTAATCTCAATCAAGGTACTTTACCTTGTGTTATTATATGCTCGTTTCCCTCTACCCTTTGGTCAACATAATCTAGGAGCATCACATGTTGTAGATGGATCAATTGGGTCGATGAACCATTTCAAACCTTATACTCAATCGATATTCAAGTTTGGTGTTAACCAATACCTGCATCCATACCAGGGGGGCATATTGTCCTCCCCCTATCCCTCAACCCACTTTTATGGTCCCTCCTACTCCCACGATGGGAGGACACATACCTGCACCACCAAAAAACCCGATGCAAACACCACTTACAAGTTCATTACTGGACCCATCATACAAATCCAATAATGGAGGTTCGACATCAATATCATAAAACCAATATGGGCCTCCTCGACAAGGTAACCCATATTACCCTTTCCCATGTCCTCCTCAATGTGTTTCCCCACCACATGGATTGCGAAGGCTGACATTGATGATAGACTCTTGATATGGATTTTATGAGAAGAATGAAATGAAAATAGATTATTAAAATATGACTAACACAGAATAACAAATATATAGTAAAAATGGTTTCTATTCAATAAGGAAATAAGCTTAAACTATAAAATGCAGTGGAAAGTAAGCTTGTTGGAATGGTGGTGGATTATCTCTGAGAAGAGATGTGGCGGCTATGATCATTAGCAAGAAGATGATTACAATGAGGATTTGAAGGAATTTTTACAATAAGAATGAATTCCAAAACCCTAGACATCCAAAAACCTAACCCTAGGAGATGAAGCACCAAAAGTCATGTGGGCCCCATTGGGGTAAGTTAGTACATCAAATTCCCGGGGTCGTAACGTTTGCATATGATCTTCGTTTTAGGTGCACGATAGCCCATTGGAAAGGTCTATTTGAGGAATACACATTTTTTCTTCAATCTCTAATTTTTTCTACAGTTTGACTGGGGAGAGCCCTAAAAACGTTGTTTAGGGCCTCAAAATGACCCCATAAGTCAGGGACCCAGAAACTAGGAAAACACTGCCAAACTGGAAAACTGCTAAAATGAACTAGTTGGAATAGTTGGGAGGCCATGAAAATCCATTTGGATCAATCCTACCCCTTTAGGAATCAATCGTATACATTGCTTTGATATTGCCCATTAGATGAGGAAATTTCTGCTGAATTTGGCCCCTGCTGAGCCACTTGCCTTGGTGCAAGAGTTGCCCTGCTTTGACAAATCAATAAATCTAGATCATTTTCTATCAATTTCCCTTGACCTATGTGTCCAAAATATGATCATTGTATCCTTGTTGCATGTAGTCAGGGTTGATCTATTTTGGTGTCAATTGTTATTCTATCTCTCAGGTGTCCAATATTGGTGGGAAATATGGCCAAAGGAGAGCCATGTTGAACACGAGGTGCAAGCCAAAGAAAAGGGCAATGTTGATCTCAAAAGAATTTTCAACCAAAACCTTGGTGATGGTTTAAGTACCATAAAGGAGAGGGAGAATATTTTGATGGGGGCATGTAAGAATTTCTTTCTACAAGTGAAACCAAACTTTGTCTCCCACCTGAAACTTATGTGGCACCCGATGTTGATCATGGTGCTTCTTGTACTTAGCATTGGATTTTTGTAAAATATCCTAAACCTATTGGCATATGTGATGGATACGCTCATTGAACCAGCTGGATCTGTCAGATTTGGTTGGAGCAATGGATGAGTCGGCCGAGGTGGCCGCAAGGAGTAGTGAAACATCCATGGGACCTAATGTTTGGAATCCCAAGCCCATCTTAAAGGGGTTGTGGTAAATTGAGCTATGTAGGGCTCAATTGTATCTATGATGAACATAGGGAAGACTCTCATCCCATGTGCAGGGGTTCTTAGAATTGTACATGTGCAGGATATGCATTATCATCTGATTAACAACCTCGGTTTGGCCATTTTTCTCGGGGTGAAAAGTAGTGGATTTGGTGAGCTTAGTATCTAGTAGTGACCAGAGGCTCGACCAAAATGTGTTGAGGAACCGGTTGTCCTGACCTGAGACAATGTTTTGTGGGATTCTAAAATGTACCCATACTCGTTCAAAGAAGAGATTGGCAGTGGCCTCTGCTGTGATTCTCTTCTTACAGGCGACTAGAATCGCCATTTTGGAAAAATGATCAACAACCACAAAAACACAATCATTTCCCCTCTTGGTGGACGGAAGGCCCGAAATGTAGTCCATTGAGATGGATTCCCAGGGCTTGTTAGGAGTATGAAGAGGGGTGTACAAGCCCTGTTTCTTAGTGGTCGGTTTGTAAATAGCGTAGGAAGTGAAAGACCAAATATACTTTCCCATATCTTGTTGAATATTCAACCAATAGAAATGTTTACACAGTACTGCCACTGTCTTTTGGACATCGAAGTGACCTGCCACCCGACTGTAGTGGGATTCCCAAATCATCTTTGCTCACTCGCTTGATGGAACACATAGAGATGGAAAAACAACTCGTCGTGAAGATGGAAATTAGTTACAACTGAGTTTGTGCCCAGCATTTGGTAGGTGGTGGTGAAGTCAGGGTCTGTCTCATAGAGGTGGGGCCATCTGAAGGTCTCGTGGCCACAATATTCTAGCACCATGGTGAGTGTCACAACTGGAGGTCAGCTAAGGAAATCAATGACTCGGTTGGTACTTCATGTTTTATACTTCATGTTGAGTTGGAATTGTTGCAAGTATGTGGACCACTCATGATGGTGATCCTTCTACAATTTTCCTTGCGTCTACATGAACTGTAGTGGCTTATGATCAATTTGGATGACTGTCTCCTTTCCAAGAATGTAATGTCTCCACTAGTGACAGGATTGTACAATGGAGTACATTTCTTTGTCATAAGTAAGGTACTTACGGACAACATCTGAGAGTGTCTAACTATGATAGGCCATGGGGTGGTCGTGTTGAGTGAGAATGATGCCCACAACATAGTATGAAGCATTTGTCTCGATCTCAAAGGGTTTTTGTAGGTCTGGTAATGAAATTATTGGGGCTGAGCATAAGTATTGCTTCAAATAATCGAATGTTTTTTGTTTGGACATGCCCCACACAATTGTTACCTTACCACCACCCCTGGTTATTAGGCTAAGGGCCCATGCAATATGGGAGAATCCCAAAATGAACCTGCGATAGAAATTGTGAAGGCCTAAGAAGCTCTAAATCTTTGTGAGTGTGGTGGGGGATGGCTAGTCACGAATGACCTGGATCTTGGTTGGATCCACTTGTACACCATGTTGATCAATGATGTATCTTAGGTAATAGACCATGTTCATGTCGAAGGAACATTTTTCCAAGATGGCGTATAGCTTGTGTTGTCCCAGGGTGTGCATAATTTATTGAATATGTTGTAAGTGCTCCACCCAAGTCTTATTGTAGATGAAGATGTCATCGAGATACACCACTACAAATGTATTGGTGAAAGGTTGTAGGATATCGTTCATCATCCTCATGAAAGTGGTTGGATCATTTTTCAAATTGAAGGGCATGACCAACCATTCAAAAATACCTTATTGTGACATGAAGACGGTCTTCCATACATATGTTTGTTCCATTGGGACCTGATGGTATCCAGACTTCAAATCAATCTTACTGAAGTATTCTTCCCCCGTGATCTAATCAAGGAGGTCATTGATTTGGGTAATTGGTTACTGGTTCCTGACTATGATTTTATTCAGGGATTGGTAGTCAATGCAGAGTCATGAGGTCCCATATTTCTTCTGCACTAGCACTATTGGGCTTCCACAAGGTGATGCATTAGGACGGATGTGCCCCTTGTGGAGAAGTTCTTGGATTTGTCGCTTGATCTCCTCATTCTCTAACAGAGAGCAGTGGTAGACTGGCCCATTGGGTAGCAATGTGTTGGGGGTTAGATTGATGGGATTATTGACATGACAATGTAGAGGTACCCCATAAATTAAATTGATGTGTCCATGGCTTAACCGTCAGGTAGACCTTCTTGCTACTCTTTTATAAAAATACTCTACTCACCCACTTAGAGATTTGGATGGATTGTACTATTAGCCTCTAGGTTTGATGAGATCAATCAGATCAAGTCACAGGAACATGTATCTCATAGTTCTTTTATTAAAAAGAAAATGTAAAATGAGGTTGCATTAGACTTTAAGCTAAACTAACAACATGCAACTTTTATTTATTATCCTACTCTATTTAAAATGAAAGGAAAATATTTATTCAAGTGTAAGAACTTTTCCAATGTAACCATGTGTGAATAAATATAAGAAACATACCCATATCAACATATGAAAAAGTTACTACAATGATTACCTCGATATGAATAACCAACCAACCTATTTGATTTGGCAGTAAGAAGCATTGAAGAAGAAAATGACATTGTGGCCTTATTACCTCTTGGAACCAATTTTCTATGTAATCTCTACGCATATCCTCCTCTTCTAGATGTTTGATTTCTTTAGTAAATAAAGGATCTGTTGATATTCATGTTGAGAACTCCTTAGTCTTAGGTTTTAATGATTTCTCTCTATCAGATTTAATCCCTAATTTTTTAGCTTCCTCCATAGTTTGGCAAGGAGAATGTTTTTGTAGCTCAAGGAACATTTGTCCTTCTAGTATTTCTAGAGAGATAGATAAACGTTTGGTTGCTACCAAAATATGTTCTTCTTGAGAAGGAGAAATATCGGTTGTTTCCAGGATTTCAAAGAGTTCTTCCAAGCTTATCATGTTTGCATTCATTTTTTCGGTTGATGAGCCATGTCTCACACATGGGTGACTATCTGGGGTTCTTACAACACCCAATGAAATAATAACTAAAATTTAATGCTATTGAATAAAAAATGAAATGAAATTAATTTCAAATCTTGAAGTACACTACTTAAAGAAAACTTGAACTCCTAATGTTGCTTTAGACCTCGTTGTCATCGAGTTATTTGTTCACAAGAGTTAGCTCATCAAAAATAAAACACAATTGCAGGAAATAAAGAATGCTTGTAGGAAACTAAATTGTAGGAAAGTAAACACACTAAGAAAAGTAAATAAATTTTCATAAAAGGTAAACACTCTTGTGGAAAGGAAACAACAAGGCTTTGGAGCAACCCATTAAAATTGATGTGCAGGTTCTTACCTTTCATCTTAAAGTTTATCCTCCCCCTTGTTGTGTAATTAAATACAACCTACCTAAGTTCTAATCCCTTTAACACCTCCCTGGAAACGACGCCAAAAATGTCAAGTGAAATATATTCTATCTATTTCAACATTAAATTGTCAACCCAGGGTTCGTAAGCTTAGAGATATCGGCATTGTATGTGCAGTATTGAAGCCTATTAACCTAATCTAAAGCCAACAACACATTTAAATGCAATAAACAAAACAAGCAAATGGAGATAGCTCAATACCTAGCGAAGCAGCCCATTATGGGGAGGCCATATCTTATGAGTTAAGACTTAAATCTATTCGTTGGTAATTGAAGCTATACAAAAATTAAAGAACAAGCTAGACTAAAGTATCTTAAGGAAAATAAATTTACAACTAATTATTCCTATATTGAAAATCTATTCTTTGCATGCAACAAAATAAAATATATTAATAGTTACAACATTTAAAATAAAAAATACAAAATTTACTTTTTACTAAGAACTTCACCATTGAGAAAACATACTTTTAACTAATCTCAAGTCTTCAATCCAATTGTCAAATAAATTTTACAATGGGAATTTTTACAGTGTAATGCTCAATCACATAACATTCTAGCAAAGCAGAGGAATCAAAGGAACTGTATATATCAAAATTATTTGATAGTGTTGAGCTTGATCAATCCATGCTTACAAAATATTCACAATTTTAATAATTTATAAACAACATTTTAGCAACATGCAATGTCTAGATTTATTTCACAGAGAAAAATAAGCAACTAACTTACAAACAATGGTTTGGCATCATATAGATATTCACAATTCGATTTGTTTCACCAACAATATACAGTCTGAGAATTTAAAATTACAATGTTAGTAACATAAAAAAAACAGTTTAGCAACATATATATGTATGCATAATTCATTTCATAAATCAATCTACAGACTAATAATTTAAAACAATAGGTACACAGGGTAGCTTATTTGCAAGTGAGAAATACATAAATGAACACACAACACAACACAATGAACCATGCAAGCTAATGGTGGTCCGCCCAAGTAGTTGTGGAATTTTTTTAATTCACAGAACAGTCACAGGATAGGAATGCATCGAACCAGAAATGGATTGTATTAGAATTATGAGTTCACAACAACAATGAAAATATCAAGGGTTTTTAGCAGAATATAGCAATCTGTCTCCCCATTGTTCGTATTGGCCACCTATATATAATTTTTCATCTCAGCTGAGACTATCGACCACTGAAAAGGTCGACGCTCCTCAGAATATTAAACTGTTAATACAACAACAACAAAAATTAAATTGCAGGCATCTTCGTTTACAACAACCAGAGAATCCATGGTCGTGAATTTGGGGGTTGTTTTAACTGTCTAAAATGAAATGTAATAGGACCCATAGCAAGAGAGTTCCAATGTGTAAGAAAAACCATGTTTTGTATTTTCCAAAAAAATCCTGCAAATATGCCAACGACGAAACATGTTGCGCTCCGAGTTCTATAATGAGGACCGAACGAAGGTTTGGATGAGGGTAGGAATGGAGGTCCGGATGAATTTATTGATGGAGGTCCGAATGAAGGTCCAGATGAAGGTCCGGATTGTGCCTTTTCCCTGATTCGTGTCCCATATCGATGTGATGATAATGATTTGATAATAAGCTAAAAATGCATAAGCATTATGTTAAAAAAGAGACTTATAGAAGGAAAAAATTAGGCAAAACATGGAGTCAACAGAAGGGAAACATGAAGATACCAAGGAAGAAAGTATAGGTTCTCCAGATCATCCTGATGAAGAACAAGAATGGCCACTTGAACTTGTCGAACCAATTATTTTTCATGGGATAAGAAAGAGACCAACATGGCTCAAATCCACGTTGAAGGAACTAGTAGGACATGAAGCTCCATATGGAACCTCCAGGGAAATAACTAGACCCAAGAGGTTCTCTAGTTATACAAAACTTATGACAAATCTTATGAATACAAAACATTTCACCATTGAAGAATAAATCAAGAAAAAATAATGGAAAGAATCTATGATGGAACAATATCAATCCATCATGAAGAACAATGTATTGGAAGTTGTGCCTAGACCTAAAGGGACATTTATGGTAACTTCTAAGTGGATTTACAAGATTAAACATGCAGTGGATGCAAGTATTGATAAATAAAAGGAAAGGTTCATGGCTAGAGGGTTCTCCTATCAAGAGGGAGAAGACTATGGTGATATTTTTTCTCCTATTTCTAGATACACTTCTATCAGACCCATTATCTCTCTTCCATCTTCCATGGGATGGGGTCTACATCAGATTGATGTGAAGACAACTTTTCTCAATAGAGTGATTGAAGAAGAAGTGTACATAGAGCAACCTCAAGGTTTTGAGGTGCACTAGAGAGATTCCCATGTTTGTAGATTAAAGAACTCATTCTATGGACTCAAGAAATATCCAAGAGCTTGGTATGCACAGATTGATATCTACTTGATGAGACTTGGATTCTCCAAGAGTTATGCTAATTCAAACCTTTATTACAATTTTGTGAATGATGCAACTGTAATTCTGCTACTATATGTTGATGACTTATTTCTGAGAGGTGTAGACCCTATAACTATTTAGTGTAAGAGGGAGATAGCCTTTGTATTTGAAATGAAGGATATTGTTCTCA
This sequence comes from Picea engelmannii, assembly GCA_009831015.1. Lineage (NCBI taxonomy): Eukaryota > Viridiplantae > Streptophyta > Pinopsida > Pinales > Pinaceae > Picea > Picea engelmannii. The sequence continues at coordinate 272,484 of ML803353.1, read as the reverse complement.
TACACTATTATTTGGGGCTATAATTATGGCAGAAGCTTGGTGAAATCCTCATAGGTCAAGGAAAGTATGTTGTGAATATCCTTCAGAAGTTTGGGATGATGAATTGAAAATACATAGCAACTCCCATGGTGACAAACCTAAAGAAGTTGAGAGAATATAATTCTGATCTGGTAGACCCGGCCTCTACGTACCAGTAGTTGATTGGCTCATTGATTTATTTGGTTAATGCCAAGATGGACATTTTCTTTGTTGTGAACACGTTGATCCAATTCTAGGTGTAACTAAGACATGAGAATTGGATAGCTGGAAAGAAAATTTTGAGATATTTTCATGGAACGCCAAATTATGGTTTAATATATGTCTCAAACAGTGATGTATAACTGCAAGGATATACAAATTTTGATTGGGTAGGGATTGCAAGTGACAGAATGAGTACTTCTGGTGTATATTTGAGTTTGGGATCTGCTATGATATCTCAGGATAGCAGTAAACAAAAGTTTGTCACACTCAACATTGCAGAGGTAGAGTATATTACAACTTGTGATGCTTGTACGGAAGAAGTATGGCTCCGTAAGCTGTTTTTTGGACTATTTGTCCAAGCACTGGATTCGACCATGATATATTGTGATAATCAAAGGTGTGTGAATATTTCAGAGAACCCTGTTTTCCATGACAAGTCAAAGTACATTGAGATAAAGTACTACTACATCCATGATAAAGTCAAGAAGGGAGAAGTGAAGATCCAATACATCTCCACAGATGAGAAGATAGAAAATATTTTGACGAAGCTCTTGTTCAAGGGGAAGTTTTTATACTTTAGGGACAAACTAGGGCTTATGGAGATTACTCCGTTGGTTGAGAGGGAGTGATTGATAATCTTGCATTGTAGATAGTCAGTGTGATGTTGGACTAACATTCTCCCTATGGAGAATGGTCCATCTTGGACAGATTTTTGATGTATCATGGACTGTCATTTTCTGAAGAAAATGGTATAGGATTGACATTGTCCTATGGCACAAATGGTGACTTATTGAAAATGAATGGGCCACCCCCTATGGCACAAGTGATTACTTTATTAGGGAGGTTGGTACAGGATTCAAAGTTTCTCTATGGCACACATGTTGACCTGAATAGAGAAAGAGTTCAAGGCATGAAATTCTTCTATGGCACATGTAGTGACCTAATTAGAATAATGGTCCCTATATCGCATGGCATAAATTTCATCATATGGAAGGACTGACATTCTCCATGTGGCATAGATGGTGATATGATTAGGAAGAATGGTCCTTGTAGTCACGGGACACTCTGTTGAGTGCATGACAACTGTGGGACAATCAGTTGAGTGCGCAAGTTTTAGCACCTAGCTTATTCAAGCATAATGCCTAATTACTTCGATGAAGTATGGCCCAGAGAGTTGATGCCATATGATGTGTCATATGACAGGTTGTTTTTGATGTTGCAAACTATGATGATGATATTTTTTAATATGATATTTTCACAGATAGATATTTTTTTGTCAACTTGAGTACATTTAGTTGGTTGTTATGAATACCTCCCTTGATCCAAATTTTAGGGGGTACTTGGTCTAAATTCGGATTCAAAAGTCATAAATCTATAAAAATAATAGATTGTCCATGTGGATCAAGGACATTCCTACCTCCTCATTAATTAATTGGGATAACAGGTTGCTCATATGGGCCAAAGAGAGTCCCACCTCTCCATTATTGTATTCGGTTTTATTTTCCACTACTTAGTTAGTTGGGTAGTTATATATATTATTATAATAATAGAGACTCATTTAATGAGCTCTTTCCATTATTGGATTGGGTTTTATTTTCCACTGCTTAGTTAGTTGGGTAGTTAGATATATTATACTAATAATAGAGACTCATTTAATGAGCTCTTTTTTACCTTGTCCATTAAACCATTTTGTAATGTTATATAAATGCCTAGCAAGAATTCTCATAATATCAAGTTACTCATTTTGGCTTCTCTCATATTTTTTTATGGTTCATTGTGAGATTAATTAGCTCTGAGTGATTTACTAGTAATTAGTTTTATAGGTGAGGCTCCACTTTGAGCCTCACCTCCCAAGCACTCCATTTACATGTTTTTTTTTCCATGCTTCTTTTCATGCAATATTGACACATCTAAGTTCCTACTCTCTTGGAATTCAAGACATCTAGATATCATCCCCCAAGATCCAAATCATCCCTAGTTAAGAGGGAGTGTTGAATTTTATAACTATGGTCAATCTTCATAATATGTAAATTGAAAAGTCGTGTATGTTGGGGAGGTCAGTTTAGTATAAATAAGGAGCCAGTTTGGCTCATTTGTAACTCAAGAAATTCGCATCTCATAGTAAATATTGTGTTCTCTTTGTGATCTCTACTATTATTCTACAAAATTTATATGGTTGAATTTCTGAAGTATAATTGCTTAATGATAAATTGAAAAGTGAAAAAAAATATCATTAGAAGTAATTATCAATTTTCATGAATATTTTTCTATTATCTATTGCACTAGAAAAATCAACATGTTGTTGGTGTTATCCTTAGCGGGGAAATGTGATGGAAAAACATAGGTGAGCCATCAAGTAATGAATTGACCATAGAGAATAAGGGAAGAGAAAAGGATAGAGGAAAGGGATCAAGGAACCATGGAAATTTTAGGAAGTGTAGATCCAAATCTCGACTGGGAAAGATAGAGTATTGGAATTGCAGGAAGAAAGGACATCTGAAGAAATATTGTAGGGCTCCAAAGAAATAAAGAGGTGGACAACAAGAGAAAATTAGGAAGAAAATTTAATAGGTGATGTGTTACAAGATGATTTGATTCTTTATTTAGATAATACTACTGAGTCTTGGGTAGTATATCCATGGGCTTCATTTCACACCACACCCCATATGAAATATTTTCAAGATTACGTTCAAGGTGATTTTGAACAGGTTTATTTGGGTGATGTTGAACCAGGTAAGGTAACAATAAAGAAAAAGAATGGAAACCAATGGTTACTTAAAGAGGTGAGAAATATACAAGATCTAAGAAGAAAATTAATTTAAACAGGGAAGTTGGCAAGTGAAGGATGTATATCTATATTTACAGATAAGGAGTGGAAGGTCACTAAAGTATCACTAGTAATGGGAAAATGAGAGAAGGTAGGTACATTGTGTTTATGCATTGTTAATGTTGACTCTTCTATCTCTTTAGATTCTATAGGAGTGGATACAAAAATGTGGTATCATAGGCTTGGACACATGAGTGAGAAGGGGATGTAGATACTTTGCAAAAGGAATTTTTTGCCAGGTCTTAAAAAGGTTGATTTGTATTTTTCTGAGCATTGTGTTTATTGAAAACAGAGGAGAGTCATATTTATCAGAGTCGGAAAAGAAAATAAGAGTGAAATTTTGGATCTTGTGCATATATATGTATAGGGACTAGCTCATGTATCATGTCTTGGTGTGTCTTGTTATTATGTTACTTTTATTGATGATGCAACTATAAAAACTTGGGTTTATTGCATTCAACAAAAATATTATGTTTTTAATACTTTTAAGAAATAGAAAGATTTGGCTGAGAATGTGATAGGAAAGAGGTTGAAGTGTCTCAAATCAGACAATGGAGGTGAATATTACAATAAGGATTTTGATAATTATTATTCATACCATGGGATTCGTAGAAAAAAAAAAGTTCCCAGAACACCACAAGAAATTGGTGTGTTAGAAAGGATGAACATGACAATTTGCAAAGAGTATGAGTTTGCATGTTGTGATTCTCTTATAGGTCTGGGAAGATGTTGTAGATACTATTGTTTACTTAATAAAAAAAGGACCTTCAATTTCTTTGGATGGTGGAATTCAATAGGAGGCATGGCCAAGTAAAAAGGTAAACTATTCATTTCTGAAGACTTTCGATTCTGAAGTATTTTTCCATATTGACAAAGAAAATAGAACAAATCTTGAAGAAAAATCCAAGAAGTGTACCTTTATTGGATATGGTGTTAATGATTTTGGTTATCGCTTATGGGATTATGAAAATCACAAAATCATTGGGAGTAGAGATGTTATATTCAAGGAGAAGGTCATGTACAAATATCAGTTGCAGGGAAGGAAACATGAAGACAAAAAACCATAATACACAGTTATTGATGTGATCACTGAAA
>ML803353.1:236281-259404 GCA_009831015.1 Picea engelmannii | reverse complement strand
ATGATCTCCCCTTTTAAACCATCTATCTTAGTATCCAACTTAGCTTCCATTAAATCCATCTTAGTATCCAACTTAGCTTCTATTGAATCCATCAACTTAGCTTCCATTGAATCCATCTTCTTTTGTAGTTCATTTATGTCCCTGCGCATTTCTTCACCTTCATCAAGAGTCCAATTAGGATTTTTTGGAGGCTTATTTGGTGTAGAAGGTCCCTTTTTCAGTGGCATGTTGGCCAAGTATCACTTTTGAATCTTGATTTTGAGGCAGTTTTGCTAGACAATATTTATTCTATTCTATCTCCCAAGTTTTGGCCCTTCTGGGTATGAAACTTTATTTTAGGTAGTTTTCTGATATTTCTTCTCTGTAATGCCATAGGTCTGACCAAATTGGATGTGCCAAGTCGAATTTACGGTAACTTCCTCACAACTTGCCTATTTTTGGCCTTTCTAGGAGATCTCACTTGTATAGCATGCCCCGCACAAAATAATTGATATCAAATTCTGAAACTCACACCCAAAATACTACAGACTGTTCACGATCCAATTAAACCAGTCCCACTCAATTTGGATACTCTATCAAGAAGTTATTATTTTTTTACCTGGAACACCTTCTTGAGACTAGTCATATACCCTATCTTACACAAGGTGTATCTACAAATTTAAGATGACCTAGAATCTGAAAGTTTTACCATAGATACCTTACTAATTTCTATAAATTTCCTCCGGAGTTCAGGGTCTGAAATGTTACAGAAAAAATTTTATAGCGAAAATTCCGCAATGACTCATTTCAGGATGATTCCAGAACCCTATCTTGTACAGGCTGTATCTCTGAAAGTATAAGGCCTCAGGAGCTGAATTTTGAACCCAACGTACCTTGATCTATCTACTAAATATCCTCCAAGTCATTCCTTTGGAAATGTTGTAGAAAAATAGTTATAGCAAAAATTACACAGTGTCTCAGATGTAGCAGCGAAACCCCCAGACCTTGAGCTCTGATACCATATGTTAAGAACCAAACATCAATATAGCATAGAAAAACATCAGGAGAAGTACTCAACGCCTTGAAAAAGAGAAAAATTCAGATAATAAGCCTCTTCAAGGGGGAAACCTCCTTTTACCCCACTTAAATGTTCAAGTACAAGATGATTCAAAATGAAAATGTCTCTTTGGTATATATAGGAGACTAGGAGGTATAATTACAACTAATGGCCTAAAGCCGACATAAATAAAATAACATTAATAATCTAATATGCCCCAATTAAGGGTTAATGAGCCAATATTAGGGCTTAACACCCACAACCTTGGTGATGGTGTAAGGCCCATATCTAAGTGGGTGCATATTTTGTTGGGGTCCTTTGAGGTGCTCGTTCTACATATTCAACTAAACCTTATCTCCCACCTGAAATTTGTGCTTTACCCGATGTTCATCATGGCACTACTTATACTTAGCATTGCCTTTCTACATGATAGCATGAACTTGTTGTTGGATGTGTTGGATGCACTTAGCAAATTTGGTGGCTCGATCAACCTTTGTCTGAGCATGGGAGGACTCTTCCTGTGCAGCTGCAATGGGTAGAGCTACATTAATGGGGGCCAATGGTTGGAACCCCAAGCACACATGAAAAGGGATATTGCCAATAGAGATATGGAGGGATATTTTGTAGATATTTTGAACATAAGTAAGGATTTCATCCCATGTGCATGGATGTTTGCAATTATACATTCGCAGGATATGAAAAATCATCATGTTGAATACCTCTATTTTTCCATCAGTCTGTGGGTGGAAGGAAATTGATATGGTCAGATCGATGTCCATCATCGACCATAGGCTAGAACAAAAATTGTTTAGGAACCTATAGTCTTGATAGAAGATAATAGTTTTTGGTAGCCAAAAATGAACCCAAACATGTGTGAAGAATATCTTGGTGGTGGCCTCGATTGTGATGCTCTTCTTTCAGGGTGTGAAAATTTCCATCTTAAATAATTTATCAATGACCATGGAGACACAATCATTCCCATGCTTGGTTGAAGGTAGACCAGACATGTAGTCCATGGATATAGACTCCCAAGGCTTATCTGAAGTAGGAAGAGGGTTGTATAGCCCTTGTTTCTTGATGGCAATCTTAGCAATGACATAGGACGTGCATGATCTTATTTACTTGCAAACATATTATTGAAGCTTTGGCCAGTTAAAATGCTTCTGCAGTACTGCCACTATCGTTTCTACACCGAAATGTCCCTCTACCTAGATATAATGAGATTTTGAGATCAACTTTGCACGCTCTCTAGAAGTAACAAAAATAGGGATTATATGGCATAATAATCCATCCTAGAGATGAAAGTTGGGAATTGTTTTTCATGCGTTCAATGTCTGATAAGAAGTAGTAAATTCAAATTCGTTACTGTATAATTATGGCCATCCATAGGTCTCAAGTCCACATAAGTTAAGAACCTTGGTTAGTGGTTCCACTGGGGGTTCACTAAGGAAATCTGCAACATGGTTGGTGCTCCTCTTCTTGTAATTGATATTTAAGTGGAATTGTTGTAGGTACATGGAACACTTCTGATGGTGTTCATTTTGTAACTTTCCTTGTGTTTTCATGAATTCCATAGGCCTGTGATCAATGTGGATGATCATTTCCTTCCATATGATGTAATGCTTCCACTGTCGACATTCTTGCATAATGGAGTACATCTCTTTGTCATAGGTGGGGTATCTTCAAACAACATCAGACAGAGTTTCACTGTGATAGGCTACCAGATGACCATGTTGAGTGAGGAATGTATCGATAGAATAATATAAAGCATTCGTCTCAATCTCAAATGGTCGTTGCAAGTATGGAAGAATGAGAACAGGTGTTGAGAAGAGGTGGGATTTCAGATATTCAAATGCTTTTTGTTGGGGTGTGGACCACACAAAGTTAGACTTTGTTCCACCATTGGTCACCTAGCTTAGGGCCCAAGTGATATGTGATAACCCTAATACAAACTATCGGTAAAAGTTAGAAAGGCCCAAGAAGTTGTGTAGCTCGATCATTGTTTTAAGGGCCGACAAATCCCATATGACTTGTGTTTTCATAGGGTGCTCAATGCTTGTTGAATATGATCCAAATGTTCCTCCCAAGTTTTTTTGAAGATGAGGATGTCATCCAAATATAAAACCACAACTGATTTTGTGAATGGTCGTAATATATCATCCATCATATGCATGAATGTGGTCGGCGCATTCATGGAGCCAAAATGCATGACCAACCACTCAAAGAGGCCTTCTTTGGACTTGAAGTTTGTCTTCCACACATCAGTTTTCTCAATTGGCACATGGTGGTAACCTGAATTCATATCAATCCTACTAAAAAAATCAACTCCCTTGATATGATCGAGAAGATCATCAATTCGGGGAATGGGGTATCGATTCTTGACTATGATCTTGTTCAGGGCCTTTAATCAATACAAAGTCACCATGTCATGTCCTTCTTATATACTGGAAAAATTGGGCTCCCACAAGGTGAGGAGCTTGGTATGATGTGGCCCTTCAAAATTCGCTCTTGGATTTGGTATTTGATTTATTCATTCTCCATAATAGAACGCCTGTATACAGGGTTGTTAGGCATAGGAGTACTAGGTGTAATATCAATAGAGTGTTTTACCTAATAGTGCACATGCACCCCAGTAGTAAAGGCAAATATGTCTTTTTACTCCTCGACTATTTTGTCCACTTTTTGTTTCTCGGAAGAGAGACCATGTGCAGAGGTTTTGGTAGTTGCAATGACCTTTTGTTCACCTTCCAATAGAACCATAGAGAGGACAAATATCGTAGTCTAAGAAATCACCCTTCTAGAGGTTTTGGGACTGCCAATGGTACCCTGTAGAGTTGATATCCCAAATTAATAATGACACTACAAGGAATAGATTCATAAATGACATTGTAACATACCCGGGTTTCCTTGTTGGGGCATGCTACTACAAAAGAAACTGCTCACACCATTTCGATAATCAAACTGTCCATACCCAGGCATAGACCTACTGGGACATGGAAGAAAAAGATCTTTGCAGAACATCATACATATAAACTTAAACAACTAATATGCATTCTACTAATACACAAATTAAATGCGGAAATCACAACAATATGCTACAACAAATTACACAAGAAATATTATAAATATCATGGCATGTACAAAATACACAACATAAAAATTAACATAGATATGGTACTTATCTTTTTGTGAAATTCACCAACTACGTGCAGACCTTCCATGAACTGCCCAGCCTTAGACCATGCTACTCCAAGCTATCAACAGTGGGTCACCCCCGATATGGGACTAAACTCCACCTAGGCTAAAGGAAATCCTAGGCTAGGCTTAGACTATGGAAAGTTGCACAATGAAACAAGAAGGATTCCCTCCCATGAGCCTAATTACACCCATCGCTCATACACTCTCATTCCCCACATGCCTATCCTATCTCAGGAATATGCACCTTCACTATTCCATAGTCCATTGGTTTCTCTACTTCCCTTCCAGGGCTTCAGTAACAAGTCAAATCAAGAATTCTCAGAGCTCTATAGTTGTTGTTGGAATCCCTCAAGGAGAAATCACTTCCCTATCAATCTCTCTCACTTAGATAGAGTTTCTCACATGCCTGACAACCTGCTTATTCAATCCATAGGCTTGAAAACCCGCATCTTCAAAAACATAGGCCTGACAAATTGCCTCGTCTGTCCAGCTCCTAAGTCAAATGTGTAACCACAATAGCAAAATCAGGTAGGAGTTTTGGTAGTGACAACAAGCCACACCATTCTAGAGACAAATGTGGGTAGCAACAAAAAAATGGCTAGGGTCTGTTATGGCTCAGGCATGGTGCAGTTGTGTTTTTCTTCACAGGAAAAACATGTTAGATTCACGAGCTTGCAGGTTTCAGAGGTTGCAAAAGTCCTCGATGGAGGAAAATGGTTGGCTATGTGAATGCTCAGTCTGAGTGCGTGCGTGAGTGGGGAGCATGGAAAGAATGGCGAGAGAACCCCCAAAACAATGTATTTTACCCCATAAACCTGCATGCACCCAGGTTGACACGTGGCCCTATTGGGAGCTCATTTCTCTCCACTTGGATTTCGTTCCTCTCCCCAAAGGAGCTTATGATAACATGGGTTATTTCCCATACCTTAGTATTTTAGGAAAATACATTATAATATTCCCTTGGGGTTAAGCCCTCAAGCTTATCCCATTTTCTTAGCTTCTCATCCACATCCCTTTCCCTACCCACTAGAGCTTAGTCCCCAATAACTATTTCTTTGTGGTTGGTGTACACACAACGATTTAATTATATTAACGATGTGATTATTTACATATAGAAAATCAAGCTCCCTGGCCTTCAACATCTAGGTTTTATAGACTAATAAACACATAAGCCTCCCAGCTTATAAAAACTTGGATCACCAGCCGAAAAACATCATTAAACATCCTTACAATTCAGCAGGGGCTCATCCTTGGGGTATTACCATCCCCTCCCCTTATTTATGCATTGTCCTCAATGCATCTTGGTTACATAATATCAACAGGATTTCCAAAATATTCAAAAAGATGTGGGTATTCTTCTCGCATAGAATCTTCATGCTACCAAGTTGCTTCCTCAAGACCGTACCAGGTCCATTAGACCTTTACAAGCCCTATGGATTGATTCTGGAGCTATTTGATTTTCCATTCCAAAATGCGTACCAGATGCACTTGAAAATCACTTCCTTGTTCCACCTGAATCACATTCCAAGCAATAACATGATTAGCTTCAAGTATATATTTATTGAACAATGATACATGGAACACATTATGAATAATCATAGATGTAGGTAATGCATGCATGTAATCTATTTTTCCAATCCTCTCTAGGATTTCAAATGGCCCACAATATTTAGCTACCAACTTCAAGGAACTTATGTTGGCCTTCACCTTCAAGAAAACATGATCACCCACTTTTAATTCCCTATGAGTTCCTCCCTTGTCAGCATAAATTTTCTTCTTGTATTGGGAATCCTTTAAATTATGTTTGATCTTCAACATTTTCTCTTCCATTTCCATGAGAAAATATGATCCAATCACTACTCTATCATCTGGGTTTTCCCAACTTATTGGTGTGTTGCACTTTCTACCATAAAGTGTTTCAAATGGGCTCATCTTCAGTGATTCTTGGTACCCATTGTTGTAGGAAAATTATACCAAGTGTAGATAATCTTCCCATTTAGATGGTTTTTCCATCACGTACATCCTTATCATATCCTCTATCACTTGGTTCACTCTTTCTGTTTTCCCATCAGTCTTGGTATGATAAGTTGTGCTAAAGTTCAGATTTGTTTCGAACCCTTTGAATAATTCCTTATAGAACCTTGAGGTAAACTTTGGGTATTTATCAAACAAAATTGTCTTGGGTATGCCATGAAAACATGCTACTCCCCTCATCTAAATATCAACAACATTGGTTTCCTTGTGAGTAACTTTCATAGGAATGAAATGAACAACTTTGCTAATATTTTCCACCACCACCATGATAGAATCATGTTGCTTGCTTGTTCTGGGAAATTTGGTGATAAAATCCATTGTCACCACTTCCCACTTCCACTCAGGAATGGGAAATGGTTGCATCAACCCAACTGGGTGTCTATGCTTAGCCTTGAACTTTTGACACTCCAAACATTTGGTAATGTACTCAACAATATCCTTCTTCATGCATGGCCAATATTATTGGCTCTTGATTGTTGAAACTGTTTTCTGATATCCTGGGTGTCCAGCATAAGGTACATTATGCATCTCTTTCAAAATCATATTCCTCAATTCATGATAATTTGGTACATAAATTATGTTCCTGTACAAGAGAATTTCATCATTTCCCAATTCATAATCTTCAACCTTCTGCTGCATTTTACCTTGTTGAAATTTTGTTACCCACTACCTTGTTGAAATTTTGTTACCCACTCCATGTACTACAAATATACTCTTGCAACCTCATAAATTATGCCTTTAACATCATTTTGATACATGTTAATGTCTATATCTTGTAGTTCATGCACTCTCTTGCCGAGTGCATCAACCATTTTGTTCTCTTTTCCTTTGACGTGCTTAATATCAAAGTCATACTCATAGAGGAATTCCAACCATATGCTCTACCTAGCATTTAAAGTTGGTTGATCAAAAAAATATTTCAGAGCAATATGGTTTGTCCTCAACTCAAACCTCTTTCCCATGAAGTAGTTCCTCCACTTCTTCAAGGCATGCACTATGGCTGCCAACTCCAAATCATGAGTGGCATAGAGCCTTTCATGCTCTCTCAATTTTATGGATTCAAAACATATCACAAACCCATTATGACTAAGGACTCCACCAAGTCCTTATTTATATGCATCAGTGAAAACCACGAAATATTCATTTGGATCATCAATCCTTAGAATTGGAGAACTGGTTAACAATTGCTTCAATTATTGGAAGCTCTTTTCACATTCTCTTGTCCATTGAAATGTCACCCCCTTTCTTTGCGAGAAAGTGATTGGGTGAGCAATCCTCGAAAACCCTGCAATCAATATTTTGTAGTAGCCAGCTAGACCCATGAAGTATCCGACTTCGGTCACATTCTTAGGTGTTTTCCACCCTTTAATGGCCTCAATATTTTCAGGGTCCACTGCTATCCCTTCTTCGTATATGATATGCCCGAAATAATGAATTTGGTTATGATAAAATGAGCACTTTCTCAATTTGGCATACAACTGGTGCTCTCTTAACATGTGTAACACCATCCTCAAGTGATGCTCATGCTCTTATTCTAACTTGGAATATACAAGGATGTCATCCAAAAATACAATGACAAACTTAGACATGGTTTTGAATCAACCAATACATACAAATTAGATAGTCATATGAACCCAATGGAAGGATGTTAAAATATTCCTTGGTACTTAGCCCATTCATTTCCACTGGACATGATTTAACCATCTCAACAACCTTTATCTTGGCTCCTATAGCCAACTGTACCAGCCAAGATTTTCCATCCTTGCTTCTTAGAAATTTCAATCCTTCCACCACCCTAGGATCTATATAGCTATGAATAGCTCTTGCAAATATCAAAATAGTAAGGGCATGGTTATTGATCATACCTTCAAATTCAATCATGGGTGATTGAAACTCATCTTGCTTGTTTTCCATGGCTACATGGATCCTAGGTACACTTCTTCCCATGTCCTCCACTATTTCTTCTTGTTGTACATTGTGAACAACTCTCACTTTGTCAATTTTGTGAGAACAATGCCTATACTTATGGTCTCATTTACTACCCCAACATTGAATGGGTGTCTCCCTTGGCCTTTTCCCGCCTACCTCATCCATTCTATGTTCTCGAAAAGATGGCTATCCTTGAGGACTATTTCTGAAAAATGATGGTTTGTTCCCCTCGTTTCTTTGTTTCCTCTTAAACTTGTTCTTGTCTTCCCAAGATCTTTGGAAAGTAGGATTTCCTTTATGTTGATCATATAAGAACTTGGCTCTCCTTATAGTTTCCTCCAAAGTCTTGGGATCATCATATTGAATCTTGTCACTAATAAAGGATGGCATCCCACTCAAATACCTCTGAATCCTAATGGTCTCATCCTCGATGAAGGAGACATACTTCAACAGTTCTAAAAATCTTCTTTCATACTCATCAACGGTCATGCTGCCCAGTTTGAGTTCAAAGAACTCTTTCATCTTTTTGTCATAATACCTCTTGGTAAAGTATTTCTTCTCAAAATAATTCCTTCAATGTAACATTCTTCTCTCTAATGTGTTTCGCTTGCACAAGTTGATCCCACCACAAGGATGCCTTTCCTTTAAGCTGGTAGATAGCAATTCTTTCTTCTGCATGAGAAGAATAATTATGCAGTTGGAATTTTATCATGCCCAACAACCATGTCTCAACATATTCATCTTTCTTGTGCTCTCCATCAAAGTTAGGAAGTTGTATCTTTTTCATTTCTCCTTTCAATTCATCCACCCTAGACCTCCTATGCTTTCTGTCAGGGGATGGACTTGAGCTATTGTGCACTCTCTTATTCGGATTTCCTTGGGAGTCTTGGTGATGTCTGTTGCCACTCCTCGATATTCCTTTTCCCTTAGGGGTCCTATGGATTCCTAATTTTTTGGAGCCATTCTCCTTATCCAACTTCTTTTCGATTCTATCGAGGATCTGTATTGACCTCATTTTGAATTTTTCCTACTGCTCCTTGGCTTTCTGCAACTTTCTAATGTTCTCAACCATATTTATGTTAGCATATTTTTCTTCTCCATGTCCATTGGAGTTTGTTCCTTCCATACCCAAATGGACATCCTTTCCTATGACCTAATCTTCCTGATTGTAAGCCTCTTGTGCATCATACATATCTTTTCACTTTGTGATAACTCTGCTCTATTTTGGTAGCTGTTAATTCTGCAAAAATGTGTAGCCAACATAACTTTTCCATGCTAATTGTTCATAATAAATTCATGAAAACACGAACCATTATGATTCATCAATATATATCAGACTTCTTTTATGTTGATTTCTTGAGAAATTGATTGTTCAAATCCAATTTCTGGGTGAACACTTAGATTCTATTGTTCAAGACCTTTCGAGTGCCCGCGTCCATGCTCAATTCTGCGTTTTGAGAAGAAATTTATGGATACTTGAACAATTTGTCTTTTCGGTGATGCAATCCATGTACATGGATTCTTCCAAATCAGAGTTGAATTGGCTCTTAGATCCATGCTGGATCCCTTATTCAAGTTTACATGCCTTCTTTACTTCATTAGGTGTAGGTATGTACAAATCAAAAACCCCACAATCTCTTTGATCCAAATGGATCCAGGAACGCCTAAAAATCAATGTTCTTGGAATCAGATGAAACTAGTTCCATCGTGTCAGGCTCGTCGAGCCAATTCCAACGATATATTTTTTCTAAAAAATGGACACTGTATGCAGACATTATCATGATCTGAAGTTCAGGTCAAACACAGAAAAAGTCAAATTCAAATTCAATGGATGATGTCAGCAGTACGTCATGTTGACGCCAGCATGGCACGTGGCAGTACCAGAGAATGACACGTGGAAATCATTTTTGTCATCTTTAGTGGTGATTAGGCCCAATAAAAAAGTGACATGTGGCACTGTATGGAGGTGACATGTGGCACGTTCTAGAAGGTCAACCAAATATGGCAGATTCTTACAAATATGGCGGAGATCCTCTAAATCTAGAGAAATCTCACTAAATATGGATAATTGGAACTAATTTTGGAAACTATCCCTAAGTTTGGCGGAGTCTGGATTATTTATCCAAGCATGAAAATCGAGAACAAATAAAAATAAATCGGGCACAAAAATCGAGAAAAAAAAAAAAATTAGCATAGAAATCGAGAAAAAATATTTTTTTTGGAATGAAAATCGAGACTGTATAGACTATATGAATCTGACATGGCACAACATTGGGATTTTTGTCGAGGGGAGGTCCCTAGGTACTTTTGACAAGAAGGTTGATTTTATACTCAAAATTTGTAGAATTTTGAGAGGAGTCTGAATATGGATTCGTTTTTTGCATCCAAGTAGCCAGACATAAAAGTTCTTCAAGATCCCAAGGTGTCAAGCCAAGAATAGCTGAATTCATACTCAGAAGTCTCATATTTTCCTGTTCCAGCCAATGGTGATATCCTTTTATGTCGAGAAGTTGCAGATATGAAAGGTGGTTTTAGGAGCTGTTATGTAAGCCTTTCTTTTGTATTCTTAAAGAATTGAAGATTAATAAGAATCCTTCCTCACTAAGACAAAGGCCCATATATGTAGGAAAACTTGTGTCGAACTTCGTTAACAATCTTGGTGTTATGGTTTGTTGTTTATACTTCTTATATGGCTGCAACATTCTTTCATTAATCTTCTTCTCTTAATTCCTAAATGGTAAATTAACTTATGCATAAATCTAACCAAAGTCTTTAAAAGATCATTTTTGGATCAAATGGTATCAGAGAAGGTGGATTGTGGGTTTTTTGAGTTTGCATGATTACCAGGGAAAATATAATTCATGGTGATGTTGAGCTTGTAGAAGGAGATCCATAGGTTGGATCAAGAAAGAGGACATCTCATAGTGAGAAGATGGAATAAGAAGAAGGTCTTTCTCAAAATGAATAAGAGTTTCAAAGAACTTTCTTTGCTATGTCGGAAATGGTAAAAGTGTTGTATGATGATTAGTTGGAATGGGAGAGTCCTTTTCAAGGGGAATCTTCAAAACAAGACAAAATAAAATAAGGAGAGGACCCTCCTAAAACTCCTCCTTCACCTCCTTCATCTCCATATTCTTCTTCTTCAAGTACAAGTTCAACTTCTACTACAAGAAATCATTGTCATAAACATAATAATGATATGACATTACTTAATCTTGATGTAAAATTCGAATTTCCCATCTATGATGGGGAAGTCAATGTTGAGATGCTTGATAATTGGGTCAGACAGATGAAAGTTTATTGCAGTGTGCAACAAATCAATGATGAGGCAACCCAAATCAAATTGGCATCACTTCATTTTACAAGAGCAACACTCATCTGGTGGCAGAGTAAGTTACAACATGGTTGATGCAGCCCCCCTACTCCTTGTATGGTTGCTCGACCTCACAGTCAAAGGATCTATGATTCTTGAGTCTGATGACTCTCTAAAAACCTTAATGGTTTCTTTTTGTATCAATACATAGGCCATTTCATCTTGTTGGTGCAGGTTTGATAGAACCCAAGACCTTCCCTTTCTCTCTACCGCGAAATCTCAAAGTGTTGAACCATAGCTCCTTTTCATGTAATCCCTCTCTTGATGTGACCTTGGGATATGACCACGCGATTGCGAGCACGACCACAAGAGGTTTGGAGTCAAAATCATTTTGGACTCACAATGCTCCTACAACTTCCATGTGTCCTCTTGACAAAACCACAGTTTGAATTGCAGCCCACCCTTGATATCGTAAACTCCTCGCAACTTATGTCCCTACAATACTATGGGATCATTGATCTCACAATCTTGACGATAACATCTAAATTGACGATCAGAACTGTGCCCTTTGAATCTACGGACCAGATATGCTTCCTCGAAATCAATGGTCGAGATCTCTTCACAATTCCGGAATTTGGGAATTAAAAATCGCAAACCCAACTTCCTTCATACTCCAATCTCCTAGAGTTCACGATCTACTGACACATGTCCTTCTCGATCAATGCTTCTTCTCCCACTATGGATGTTTGAACTTTAAAATTACATCAATGGTCCTGCGACACTCTTCTCGATCGACGATCAAGGTCTCCTCTAGGTCTCTGGATGTCTAAGATCTCAAATCTCAAACTTCCTTTTCCCCAATGGATTTTACTCGGAGTTTGTAATCCATTGACATGTGTCCTCCTGATCTAATGATTGAGGATTTCTTTGGGTATTTACCTGGAGCTCACAGATGTACACCATGTTTCCTTGGAATCCAACAGCTATGAACCACTTCAGGACCTTACCTGGAGTTCACACCACATCTCCCTTAGATCTCATGGTCCAGATCTTACTTTGGGTCTTCGTTTCTTCGCACTTCAGCAACTTCAATTCTCAAACTGAACAACCCACTTAAACATTCCCGGAGCTCGAGATCTGCTACCAAGTGTCTCCTCACAGATCGACATCTCTCATCTCTTTGGGTATTCGGGCTTCGGATGTTTCAATGCTTTAACCTCTGCCTTCCTCTAGATCTTCTAACCTATCAATGCGTATCCTCTTGGATCAACAATCCAGATTCGCTCCGACCCTTCGACTCTTCGCGCTTCGGGTGTTTCAAGTTTCAAACTTGCTTCCTCCCAGACTTCATAGTATCTAGCAGTCTAGATCCTCTCTGACGATCCAACGTTTGGTCTTTGCCCCAAATAATTTGATGGCTTAGATCTACTCCTGTGATTGGACGACTGAGATCCTACTTCGGGTTTCTGGCTCTTTGGACTTTGGAAACTTCGAGTCTCAAACCTTAATAGTCTCTCCCTCCTATACATGCAAGGTGTTAAGGCATGTGAACCTTCCACATATCAGACGGTTGTTTATCCTTTGTTGCATGATCTAATGGCCATTGTCACTCTTCTCTCCTGAGCTTATGATCTTCTTCCAACTTATAAGATTTATCAGTCTCCAAAGGTTTTGAACCTTTTCTCCTCCTACGAGTCCAACTCTGGGATATCGTCAACACTTGCGAAAAGTGTTATCCCTCTTGAGATTTGTCATTAAATTATTTTGACTTCCCACGCACACCTTGCATTCTTGAGATTTCGATAACTCAAAATAAAGGATTTCACGGAAAGAAATTCTTCTCTCCCACCTGGAATTCCTCTGCACTGGTTCTTCGAAGCTTGGTCGCTCCTCGACATTGTGCACACCTTGCTCCTGGTTGAAGTTTCTCTTGTTCTCTATGAACTTCTCTGAGCCACTCCGAGACTTAGTCAACACACTCCTTGCGTTCGATATTCACACCTTGCATACAAGTTTCAAAAGAGAAACAATTGAAACTCATCCAGTTCATCACGAACTCATACAGTTAATCTCTCAAACAATCATACATGAAGGAAAATGAAAATAACCAAACACACAGAATATCACATTCATTCAATCATACATCAAATGAACACAGTCCAAGGATTTGGGACAATTTTGTATGTTCTATTCATTCATGAAAAGAAATTTAGATAGTTTTTCTTCTACTCTACTCTACTATGTTCTATTGATCTCTCTGATATCTATATCATTCTCTTTATTCTTTCTATCTGTTACAATACAACAAAAAACTATCTAAGGACCGGTTGCATGAGCTCTCTTGTCCTATCTGCAATCTATCCTATCAATTCAATGTTGTTACGTACATTGTCCTATTATAATAACTACCAATTATTGTCAGATAAGAGTCAACACTCCATATCTACAATCTCTTACAGTCCGTAAGACTTTACAAACAAGTTACATATTTAAAATGTTGTTTAAAAAATATCTCAACAACCCGATTTAATTCTAAGTTAATTTATGATTTGAAATTCTTTCATTTGCTGAGATGTCGTTCCTTTGCCTTCATGCTTGTGTTTTGACTTTGAAGGTGATTCTCCTGCATCATACTCCTCTGGTAAAAAAAAATCATGGAATCTTATCCATGAGCTCCCGTACTGGCTTTCCATGCTTCAAAATATCAGGTTCTATAACCCAACTTGCATCTTCCATTGGATGATCTTTCCACTTCACTAAATATTTAGGATATGTCTTCCTCCTGGTTTTCTTTCCATCCCTTTGTTCAATGATTTTCTCCATCTGAGGCTTTTCTGTTGTGGGCAATTTGTCTTCCCACTGAATTTATTTATGATCATCTGATTCTCCTGCCTCATCTCTCCTGTAAAAATGCAGGTCTGCAACAATGAATATCGGCGATATCCCAAAATTGTCTGGAAACTCAATTTCATAAGCATTGGTTGTGAACTTTCTGAGAATCCTGCATGGTCCTATCTTGTTGATATTCAATTTCTTATATGTTCCCCTTGGAAACATCTCTTTTCTCAAATGAGCTAAAACTTCATCTCCAACTTCGAATTGAACTTATCTCCTCTTTTGATCAACTTTGCTCTTGTATTTTTGGCTGTTGTTATGTAGTTGTTCTCTGACTCTGTCATGGAGTTTCTGCATTTCTGTTGCAAAATCCTCTGCTCCAGCACTTCTAAACTCATATTGATTCAGATCTCTCAACTCTGTAATCCCTCTTGGTTGTATACCATACACAATTTCAAACTGACTTTTTGCTTTACTCATGTTCACTGAATTGTTGAATGCAAATTCTTCTTGTGCCAGAATCTGATCCCATTGTCGACCTTGCTAAGTGACTAAACTTCTTAAAAAAATTCCGAGACTCTTGTTTACTACTTCGGTATGTTCGTCTGTTTGAGGGTGATATTTTGAACTAAAGGAAAAGTTTGTCCCCATCCTCTTCCATAGAATCCTCCAAAAGTGACCTACAAATTTGGTGTCCCTGTCTGAGACTATGCTCCTTGGTAATCCATGTAGTCTCACTACCTCTCTAAAAAACAAAGCATCTATGTGTGTAGCATCGTTTGTCTTCTGGCATGGTATGAAATGTGCCATTTTTTAAAATATGTCCACCACAAAAAATACGGAATCGCTCCATTTTTGAGTTCTAGGTAATCCCAAACCAAAATCCATACTAATTGCATCCCATGGCCTTTCTGGAATTGGTAATGGTTGATACAAACCAGTGTTTTGTTGTCTTCCTTTTGAATACTAACAAATTCTACATTTGTTCACAAACTTTTTCACCTCTGCTCTCATGCTCGACCAATAGTGTGAATTACTCAGTTGTGCAAATGTCTTATCGTGACCAAAATGTCCAGCTAAAACTTTGTTGTGTTTCTCCTTCAACAAATTATCTCTCATTGAGCATTTCAAAATACATAATTGGGTTCCTTTGAATAGTAATCCATCCTAGATCAAATATTCATTCCATGGGATTCTGTCTCCCAATAAAGGATTCTTGCATGCCTCATAATCCTCTTTAAAATCTGCATCTTCTTTATACATCTCCTTGAGGTGTTAAAACCCTAAGGTATCCACTTGGAATTCCTGTACAATCAAACTCCTCCTTCTCAAAGCATCTGCAAATTTGTTAGTAGTTCCAGTAATATGCTTAATAAAAAAAGTAAATTTTTTCATAAATTCTACCCATTTTGCATGCTTTTGATTCAACGTTTCTTTCCTAGTGATAAAATGAAAATCTTGATTATCAATGTACAAGACAAATTGTTTGGGGATTAGATAGTGTCTCCACTTCTTCACATCTTGAATCACTACATAGAATTCTTTGTCATATGTGGAATAATTATTCTTGGCGTCATTCAGTTTCTCACTGAAATAAGCAACTGGCGTATTATCCTGACTCAAGACTGCTCCAATAGCTAATCCACTTACATCACATCTCACCCGAAATGTTTTTTAAAAATATGGCAAGACCGGAATCGGTTGTTCTGTGATCTTTTCCTTTAACACTTTGAAACCTTTTTCATCTTCCTCTGTCCAACTAAAGGACTTGTGTTTCTTCTTCATAGTGTCCAGCATGGGTGCACATATACCATTGAAATTTCCGATAAACTTTCTATAAAATCTTGCTAACCCATGAAAACTTCTTACCTCAAATATGTTTCTTGGTGATGGCCATTCTTTGATCACTCTTACCTTTTCTGGATCCATCCTCAATTCATTTGAAGATATCACGAAACCAAAATATATGAGTTCCTTATTCATAAAAGAACTTTTCTTCATATTTACTAGCAACTTCTCTTGTTGCAACTTTTCCATCATTGATGTCAAATGTCTTAAGTGTTCTCCCTTAGTATTACTGAATATTAGTATGTCATCCAGATATACTATGAAAAATTTCCGAATGAAGTCTTTCAACACATCATTCATCGATATCACAAATGTGCTTGGTGCATTTTTCAAACCAAACGACATGACCAACCATTCAAACAATCCTTCATTTGTCTTGAATGATGTTTCCCATTCATCTTTGTCTCTCATCCTTATTTGATGATATCCACTCTTCAATTCTATCTTGGAAAAATAACTTTCTCCACTCAAACAATCCATCAAATCATCCATCCTCGGTAAAGGAAATCTGTACCTAATGGTTATCTTGTTGATGGCTTGGGAATCTGTACACATCCTCCATCCTCCATCTTTATTTGGACTTAACACAGTTGGTACTTCGCATGGTCTTAGGCTTTCCCTGACTAAACATTTATCCAACAACTCTTGGAATTGATTTTTGAATTCCCCATTCTCTCTAGGTGTCAACCTATAAGCTGCTTTGTTTGGTAAACTATCTCCTAGAATAAGGTCAATATGATGGATGATACTCCTAATGGGTCGCAATGAGTGTGGTAACTCATACACTACCATATCAACAAAGTTTTCTAACAGTTCCTGGATTTCTATAGGAAAATATTCCACATAAGTATTTGTAAGGATAACTCTAGGCTTCCTCACCACATCAAATTGCATTTCTTTCCCCTCCTTGAATTATTTCAAGAGTTCCTTCCCACTCATGAGAAGTATGATTGAACTAGCTTCCCTCTTTTTCTCTTTGTCTTATATTGGTAACAACATGTGTTTCCTACCATTATTTTCTAGGGTATAAGTATTCTTTCTCCCATCATGAATAACTTTTCGGTCATACTGCCATGACTTTCGCAATAAAATATGACAGACATCCATAGGAATTACATCGCATATTATTTCATCCCTATAACCTCCTATTTTAAATTCAACTTGGCATTGTTGGTTTACCATTACTTGATGTCCTTTCTGCAACCACGATACCTTGTATGGGTTTGGATGTGCAATTGTCTTCAACTCTAGCTTCTCCACCATATATGTGGATACTAGATTGTCAATGCTCCCACTATCTATGATCACCTTGCAAACTCTGTCTTTTGACTTGCAAGCAGTTCTGAACAGACTTGTTCGCTGAATTGGTTCCTCCATCTCCTTCTATGGTTTAAGAAGAATCTTCCTCATCATGAGGTTCCTTCCTCCGTTTGTTGCTTCTTCTTCCACATGCTTCTGCTCTTCAGCAACGTGTGCTTCACCTCCTCCTTTGTTCTTTCTCTTGGGACATTCCCAATACTTGTGCCCTTGCTTTCCATAGGTATAGAATATAAATACGCCTCCTCTGGCTCTTAGTCATCCTCTTCGTCTAGAAAAATAGATTCTTCCTCTATGTTGTCCTTCTTTAGAACTTCCACCTTTCTCATGGTGACTATGTTATTTGTCAGCTTAATGCTTCTACATCTAGAACTTCTCTATGGTAGTTCCCTTACCTCTTCTTGAGTTTCCTCCTCCGCTTTGTTGGCTTTCCTTCCTGGCCAATTTTTCTTCAACTTTCAAGGCTTCTTGATAAGAATCTTCGACTGTACTAACTGACATCATGTTGATATCCTCTTGGATTTCGTATCTCAACCCATTGATATATTTGGTTGTCTTTTCATCTTCATTTTCCTTTTGTCCAGCTCTCATGTTCAGTCTGTAAAATTCTTCAGTGTACTCCTTCACTGAAAAACCTTTTTGTCTCAGGTTCTACAATATTATGTAAAGATTAATTTGGTAATCCTTCGGGATAAATTTGGCTTTCAACTTAGCTACCATCCTATCCCATTTTTTAATTTTCTTCTTACCATTTCTCCTGCATTCATCTTGAAGTTCATCCCACCATAGCATTGCATGACCTTTCAGTCTTGTCACTGCATGCTTCACTATCTTGTCTTCTTCGATATCTTTATAATCAAAGTATTTGTCCATAGCACGTACCCAATCTAAAAATTCTTCAACTTCTAAATTGCCTTCATACATTGGTACTACTATTCTCTCTCTGGCTCCTATTTTTGAAACAACTTTTATTAAACCATCTTGTGCAGCATCCTCTGCTACATTTTCTTCGACCTCTTCTTCTTCACTCTCAGCTTCACTAATATATCCAGTGTCTGGTTCTCTTCTCTGCATTGTTTCCATGGTTTTCAGTCTCATTCGGAGTCACCTCATTTCTTCTTCCATTTCTTCATTCACTCTATGCCTTTTGGGTGGCATGATTTCACTGTGTCACCTACAAATAGAAATAAAATTCTTGACACCACAAATGATATCAGCTTACCTCCTTTCTCCTTTCGGCTTCTTTCTGCAAACAAATTCAATATCATCTTTGATACCACCTGATGCATCTCCCCTACTCCCCGTAGCGATGCGCGACCTCCCAGTCAAAGGATATATGATTCTTGAGTGTGATGACTCTTTGAAAACCTTAATGGTTTTCTTATGTATCAAGACATAGGCCCTTTCGTCTTGTTGGTGTAGGTTTGATAGAACCTTCGACCTTCCCTTTCACTCTGTTTCGAAATCTCAGAGTGTTGAGCAATAGCTCCTTTTCAGATAATCCCTCTTTTGATGTGACCTTGGGCTATGACCAAACAATTTTAGGCACAACCTGCTTCAAACGTATTTTGGACCTGCAATGATCCTACAACTTCCACGTGTCCTCTTAATGAGACCATAGTTTGAATTGTGGCCCACCCTTAATATCTTAAACTCCTCACAACTTGTGTCCCCGCAATACTACGGGATCATCGATATCATGATCTTGAATATAACGTCTAAATCAACAATCATATCTATGCCCTTCAAATATACAGACCAGATATTCTTCCTCGAAATCAACGGTTGATATCTCTTCGCAATTCCAAACTTCGGGAATTTGAAATCTCAAACCCAACTTCCTTCATACTCCAATCTCCCAGATTTCATGATCTGTTGACACATGTTCTGCTCAATCAACGGTTCCTCTCCCACTATTGATGTTTGACCCTTCAACTCAAATAAATGGTCCTACGAAACTCTTCTCGATCGACGGTTGAGGTCTCCTCTAGGTCTCTGGACTTCTGAGATCTCAAATCTCAAGCTTCCTTTTCCCTAATGGATTTTACCTGGATTCTGTAATCCACTAATGCGTGTCCTCCTGATCTAACGATCAAGGATTTCTTTGGGTATTTACCTGGAGCTCACAGATGTGCACCACATCTCCTCCAAATCAAATGACTATGAACCACTTTCGGACTTTACTTGGAGTTCATGGATTCACGCCACATCTCCCTTAGATCTCACGGTCCAAATATTACTTTGAGTCTTCGATTCTTCACACTCTGGTGTTTTCCATTATCAAAATGAAAAACCCACTTAAACTTTTTCGGAGCTCGAGATTTTCTCCCAAGTGTCTCCTCACAGATCGATGATTCTTGTCTCTTTGGGTATTCAGGCTTTAGTTGTTTCAATGCTTCAACCTTCACCTTCCTCTGGATCTTCCGACCTATCGACATGTCTCCTCTTGGATCAACAATCCATATTCGCTCCACCCCTTCAATTCTCCATGCTTTGGGGGTTTCAAGTTTCAAACTTCCTTCCTCTCGAACTTCATAGTATCTGACGATCCAGATCCTCTCTGAGGATCCGATGCTTGGTCTTTTCCCCAAACAATTTGATGGCTCAGACCTACTCCTTTGATAAGATGACTGAGATCCTACTTTGAGTTTCTGGCTCTTCGGACTTCGAAAAATTTGAGTCTCAAACCTTAATAGGTTCTCCCTCCTATGCGTGCAAGGCGCTAAGGTGCGTGCACCTTCCACAGATCGGGTGGTTGTTGATCCTTTTCTATGTGATATAATGGCCACCATCACTCTTCTCTCCTGAGCTTCTGATATTCTTCTGACTTAGAATATTTATCAGTCTCCAAAGGTTTCAAAACTTTTCTCCTCCTACGACTCCGACTTTGGGATCTCGTCAAAATTTGTGAAAAGTGTTATCCCTCCTGAGATTTGTCCTTAAATGATTTCAACTTCCCATGCACACCTTACGTTCTTAGGATTTCGATAACTCAAAACTAAGGATTTATTGGAAATCAATTCTTCTCGCCCACCTGGCATTCCTCTGCATTGGTTCTTCGAAGCTTGGTTGTTCCTTGACGTTGTGCACACCTTGCACCTGGTCAAAGTTTCTCTTGTTCTCTCTGAACTTCTCTGAGCCACTCCAAGACTTAGTTGACGCACTCCTTGAATTCGAGACGCACACCTTGCATACAAGTGTCATAAGAGAAACAATTGAAACTCATCCAGTTTTGTCATGAACTCATAAAGTCAATATCTTGAACAATCATACATGAACGAAAATGAAAATAACCAAACACACAGAATATCATAGTCATTCAATAATACATCAAATGAACACAGTCCATGGATTTGGGACAATTCTGTCTATTCTATTCATTCATAAAAACAAATTTACATAGTGTTTCTTCTACTATACTATGTTGTATTGATCTCTCTAATATCTATCTCATTCTCTCTATTATGTCTATATGTTACAATACAACAATAAACTATCTAAGGACTGGCTCCATGAGCTCTCTCGTCCTGTCTGCAATCTATCCTATCAATTCAAAGTTGCTACCTACTTTTTCCTATTACAATAACTACCAGTTATTTCCATATAAGAATCAACACTCCATATCTGCAATCTCTTATAGTCTGTAAGACTTTACAAACAAGTTACATATTTAAAATGTTGTTTATAAAATATCTCAACAACCCGATTTAATTCTGAGTTAATTTCCGATTTGAAATTTTGTCATTTGCTAAGATGTCGTTCCTTTGCCTTCACGCTTGCATTTTGACTTTTAAGGCGATGCTCCTGCATCAATTGTACTCAATGAGTTTGTAATTTATTTCCATCATGGAAAGATTTTCTTTTTGCACTTAGAAAGCAATTTTATCCCTTGGGATATAAGGAAAAGGATTTAGTTGAATGGCAAAGTCTTAAACTAAAAAAAGGACAAATGGTGAAAGGATACACATATGAATTTTGTAAGATGGCATTCATGTTAAATATTCCATTACATACACAAGAAAAACTTATGAAGTATATAGGAGGTTTACCTTCACATAGTCATAACACTGTATTTATCTTTGGACCTACTAATCTTGATGAGGTTTATGCTCAAGCAACGTATATTGAAGCAGGGAAAATTGGAGTTAGTGTATTAGGGGAAACATATTCAAAGAAAGATTTCAAAGGCAAAGGGAATGGGAATAAAGAAAATTCAGTGACAATGAAGGAAGATAATCTCTCTTGAAAGCATTGTAAGAAAAAAGGGGATGATTATGAGAATTGTTGGCAATTGCACCCAGAGAAGAGACCAAATTGGTTCAAAGAGAGGAAAAGGAGGCAAAAAAATGCAACAAGAATAGGGCCAACATACTTGGGGTATGATTCAGGTGATGAGTCTAAGATTACAATAGTTGGTTTGTCAGGTAACATTGGTGGTGGTTTTGATTCAAGAAGTAAATTGTTTCCTATAAGGGTCATAATGAAACATACTAAGATCGATACATTGATAGATAGTGGATCTCAATCTAACCTAATTTTAGAAGAAGTGGTTAAGAAATTGGGATTAAACACTAAGATGCATCACAAACCCTATTCACTAAATTGGATAAGCAAAGATAATAAATTTCCCATAACAAAGCAATGTATCATAAAGTTTGCAATTACATCTAAGTATGCGGATGAAGTAACATGTGATATGGCGTCGCTAGAAACATGTGGAATGGTCTGAGGAATCCATTATTTATATCATCACAAAGAAATATTCTATAGGGAACATAATCAATATCACTTATTTAAGAAAGGCAATGAATATCTTGTACATGCTCATCATATTAAAGAAAATCAATATCTTCTAACAATGGAACAATTAAAGAAGGCAGCTTATGCAAGAAATACACCTATAACTATGCCAAGTAAAGTAATTGACCTTAATCATGAACATGAGATGGTTGTAGAATGGAAGTTAAATCATATTTTTCTTCAAGATAAGTTAATCTCGTGCAAGACAATCAAACATATTGGCTCATTTTCAGTCATATTTCTGATGTTATCGCTGCTAATGTTTTCTACATGGATGGTAGTGGATTCAATAAGATGTGAACGCTCAAGTGGATAACAATATGTTGTCAGTTTTCATGGTTATTATGCAATTGATTATGATGCGACAAGTGCACATGATAGAGTTTAAAGACAAAGGACAAGTTGGTGTTAAATTTTTAATTAAAATGAAGTACCAAGGCAAGTGTTTCTCTTCCCTAGGCACCCAAGGGGAGAAATTGCCGAATGTGGGTATTAGTAAAATTAATTTGTGAGATGAAAATTAAAAGATAACTTTATGATTAAAGTGAGGGTGAGTGAAGAGACACCAAATCTTAGCCACCCATCTGATCTAATCTCAACCGTTAGATTAGAAAACTCCTCACCTTCCCTCATGAGGTTGATTAAGGCAAATGGGCGCACCCATTCTTGGAAGTTGAAGAAATATTGGTGAGAGGCCAAGAGGCTTTTTGGTGAGATGCCAAGAGCAAGAGGAAGTTGAAGCATTCTTGTTGAGAGAACAAGAGGAGCTCAAGAATTCTTGTTGAGAGAACAAGAGAGAGCAAGAGAGAGGTC
>ML803353.1:213489-225453 GCA_009831015.1 Picea engelmannii | reverse complement strand
GTGTAGAGATATTGGTGATGTCTTTCTTCTTTGTTAATGTGTTTCCTGTTTTCTTCACAATTTGTTTTCTGTTCCAATCACCAGAAGGAAAGTAATAGGGGAAGAATTTATTATCCAATACTCTGCCTCTCGGCTTGTGGTGAATTTGACATTTATCTTCTAAAAGGCTAGCTTAGGGATTCTTAAGTGCTCATTTGCCTGTATTTTTCCTCACCTATTTATATTCTCAGCCATGCCATTTAAACTTAAATCGATCCAATGTTTCTGCTACCTTGCCTTGTGTAACAGTCTTGTCCAAATCTGATATGTGAAACACTTTTAATCGCAGACCCCATTTTCCCAATGGCTCTCCCTGATTTCCCAAAGTAACCATCTCAAAATCAAAAACTCTATATTTTTCTTTGTTTTATAGCTAGCCTAACATCAGTCCTATTTCCCAAACAAAGCTAAATCTTAAAGAGAGATCCCTCTCTGAGTCTTGGAGGGCTAGATCCAAGACTCGAAGCGGTTCGAGGTTACCTTTGTGTTTGCCTCAGCAGCCTTAGGCAAATTACAGAGTGCTAACATTTTTGGCGACTCCACTGGGGAACATTCTCCAGATCTGCACTTCAAGTTCAGATTTGACTTCTAGTGGTGAACAGAAGCCAAACACAAGAAGGTTGTGCTATTCACCTGGTGACTCCATTGGTCAAGATCCCGTGCTTCAAAGATCGCAAGCGACTTCACTGCTGAAGAATCCAGATTTCAGAGCCTTGATGATGCTTCAAGATGACGAGGTATGTGGAAAATCCTATGTATCGTGAAGTTATAAAATATTTCAGGGATGAGTTAGCAGATTTACCAATTGAAGAAGCTTCGTTAACCGCCCTGTCTCGTTGTTGGAAATCGAAAATTTTTCCTCATGAATTTAAAATGTGTGTATTTGAGTTGTTGGCTGAAAAACTCGAAAGGGATATTGAGCTTGTGAAAACTCAGATTCAGTGCTTCAATTTCCAATCTCCAAAGCAATTTTATGAGAATCTTACATCTCCAAAACCAAAAGATATCATGTCCTCTTTCGATTTGTTGATTGATGATGATCATATTTTCAAGTATAAGACTGAAATTGGAGATGCATGGTTTGATTTGGAGGATGCAGCTGATTTGCTAGTCATAAAATATCTAGGAATTAATATCATGCATCATGTTCTCGTTGCTCCTATAGCAGATTACATGGAGGTTTATGTTAGCTCAAGTTTTCAAACATGTTTTCTCCATAACAACCAAACATGTCATCAGCTGCCAGTACGTGTTTCAGCCTTGATTTTCATCAAGCACGATGAGGAAGCCCAATCAAGGGATCAACTGCTGGGTTGGCTTCATTGGCACTTTTTCATTACCTAATCGAAGCAGTAACTATTAGATTAGGGTAGGTAGGATGCCAATAATATCATCAGAATGATCATCTTTTCTTTTTGTCTTGTCATAGCTTTATTTTCAGTTTACAGTCTGGGGGAAGCCCAATGATCAGCTGGTCGACGAAACTCAGAGTTCATGGATTCTAAACACCTCTTTCAGAGCTATTTTCCCCAGGTGGAGCTTAATGTTAGAATCCTATAAAATAGGGAATCAGTGTTCTGAATAATATTTATCTTTTCAGCCATATGTTTTCGCTCATGACGCATGGCGAAGGCAGCGGAAAGCGCCCGACACTGTCCAAGCATAAGACAAGTCCCTGCTCGCAAGCTTCAAAGTGAGTTTCGGTGTATTTTCTAGCAAAAATAATAATGGATTGGTTCGAAATGGCAAAATTTCAATGCTGGTGGGCAAAGACAAAGTTGGTTTGTTCGCCGAAATTTGGTGAATTTGGCAAAAAATGAAAAATGGCCCCTCGGCCTTTATGCACAGTTGGGATTGTTTATAAAAATTTAAATATTTTAAAAAGAGTAATAGTGGCCTAGGGCCAACACCATTTCGTGCACCCACAACAAACACATAAGTTAGCACAGTGCAAACACCAAACCCCAAAGCCCAGCGCCCAGCCTCGGGCTCATTACTTGACATAACATATGACTGTTGGTTTATTTAAAAGCTGAATGTTCTGTTCACCACGCGAATGTGGGATATTGCCCACAGGAAATCAAAAAATATGTATCAAACGCAGATTCAAAACCCTCTGCCAGGTGTGGTGTTGAAATAGAGTCAAGGTGTACACACGCATGCAGAGAAGGTTACGGTGTAGGCATTTGCCATTATATTAAAATGGGTGGTTGTGCTATACGCCTTTCAGAACCATTATTAAAGTTTCGTCCAAGTAATGATTTCAGGAACACTTTACTGCATAAAATGATCCATGCGTACTTGTGGCTTACCAACAAGAGTAGCAACCATGATGATCATGGCCCTTCTTTCAATAGGTGAGGAAGGAAATAAACACCAGCATAGCTCCTGATCATCAGAGGCCTGCCGACGATTATGCCATAACTATTTATCACAGCTTTGACGAGGTTAACAATTATAGAGTCCATCATTTGAAATGTCAAATTTGTGGAGACCGGATAAAAGAGGGCGATGAATCGACAACCTTCAGCTTCAGACTGTATGAGAAGGGTTTCTCTCAATGAACTTTGCGATGATGTTCGTTGCTATTGGCATCAATATCGGCGGCTTTGTGAAAGTGATTCTGGTTCTAATGAAAATGCAAGTTCCTTATCCAAGCAAACTGTAGATCAGAGACCTAATGTTTGGCCACCGAGTTTCCCTATCTGTAGAGCTCTCTAACGATGATGAGGATTGTCATGTTGTGTTTGAGCCTTTTAGCCAACAACAGTTTACTCCAATAAGAGGCACTGAAGGATATTGCAAGCAAAGTAATTCAGTATGTTATGGAAACGTTTCAGGTTCGAATACTGATAGTTTAGGAAGCAATCTCGTGGGCCAGAAGTCAAAATCAATTGGAATGATGTTGAAACTGAATGTATGAATGTTTAAACAGAGGTGATGAAACCTCCCATTTCTTCTATTCCAACAGTGCGTCCTACTGTACCTATCGGAATGCCGTCAATAAAGGTCGCCTGCAGATCTCTATTGGCTGATGTGGTCCAGCCAGATGTTGTTAAGGAGCTGTGCGAACTGTTGGTCATTGCATCTTGAGAGGCTGCTAAAACTTGTGCAAAGGAGAAATTCTTGCAAGCTGATGGAAGTGACCAGTATAGGAACTCAAGATCGCTCATGTGTGAGGTAGGATAAAATGAAAGTGAAGACTCCTTCTTCGACAGCAAGGTGTTAAAGGAAAAAGGAAGACAAGTTTGAGTTATTCAAGAGCCCTGATTTAGACCCACGGGTGAGAGAAGAGATTATAGAGTTTCTTAAAGCCAAAGAATCCAGTGTCACATACATGTTAGGACATTCACAGGTGAAAGCCAAAAAGTCATCCTCCAAATTGAAGAAATTTGCCATTGGTATTGCTTACACTTTTCTCCGTAAGAACAACAGAGGTCCTGACGTTGCTTTTAGCACTTATCACATTTCTCTCATCGGGGTGGGGATGATGATCCATTATGTTTGAACAAAAACAAATTCTGACAGTGAAACTTGACAAATCAAGAAGTTCTAGTGATGCTTTCAAATTCAAGTTCAACGAAATTTAAGTGATGTTCTCAAATTTAAGTTATTTTGACTTGCAGAATCATTCCCACTTGAAGTTTCAGAAGACACCTGGCAATAACACAATTGGCCATCCAGAACCACATGGCAGTGTTTCAAATGCTGATGGCAGCTCGACCAGAGACAGTCTCATCCACATATTCAGGGAACGGTTACATAGGTAGCATACCAGTTACACACAGGTGGCAGAGCATCATTGTTTAAAGGCATCGATCCTACAACTGGCAGCTGCTCTCAAACAGCCTCCATCATTTAACTAATTCTGCATCTATATGTTTTAATGCCATTTGACTAGATTTGCCAGCAAACCTCACCGAACTCCAGATGTCGAGCAGTTGATGCCAAATCTATTTTCATTTTAACTGGTTGTTCGATTTGTTTGAGGAAGAAATTGACAGGTGTTGATTTTGTAACTGCTTTTCTACTCTTAGAGTGCAGAGGTAGAGCCCGAATCTTTGGAGGCTGGGGGGATTTTTTGTTATATATAGTGATGTAAAAAACTTAATGGAGGTTCGACTGGGCTATAAGGAGAGGCTCGACTTGTGTGAGAGGTCCAGAGATGAGATTTTTATTTTCTCTACTGGGTGATGGCTGTGTTTCAGCCAGAGAATATTGCTCTGTTATTTTTAATGATATACCAGTGATGTACATGTTGTTGTCAGGATTCTTGTGTAGAGATATTGGTGATGTCTTTCTTCTTTGTTAATGTGTTTCCTGTTTTCTTCACAATTTGTTTGTTGTTCCAATCACCAGAAGGAAAGTAATAGGGGCAGAATTTATTATCCGATACTCTGCCTCTCGGCTTGTGGTGATTTTGACGTTTATCTTCTAAAAGGCTAGCTTAGGGATTCTTAAGTGCTCATTTGCTTGTCTTTTTCCTCACCTATTTATCTTCTCATCCATGCCATTTAAACTTAAATCGATCCAATGTTTCTGCTGCCTTGCCTTGTGTAACAGTCTTGTCCAAATCTCATATGTGAATCACTTTTAATCGCAGACCCCATTTGCCCAATGGCTCTCCCTTCTTTCCCAAAGTAACCATCTCAAAATCAAAAACTCTATATTTTTCTTGCTTTTATAGCTAGCCTAACATCAGTCCTATTACCCAAACAAAGCTAAATCTTAAAGAGAGATCCCTCTCTAAGTCTTGGAGGGCTAGATCCAAGACTCGAAGCGGTTCGAGGTTACCTCTGTGTTTGCCTCAGCAGCCTTAGGAAAATTACAGAGTGCTAACACTGTCGATTACTTTAAGATCGATGGTCTTGGTTGATTACGGTCCTCAAACATGATCATGGTTTAAGAATGACCTAAACTTCTGCAATGGAAAGATGTGCAATGGAGCGGGAATCACATCCACCATTGATCTTCAACCATGATGGAGATATACGATCCCGATGGATTGCGGAATGTGAAGTAACGTATTCATTATTTCTCCTTTGAATTTCAACAATTGTTTATGTCCATTGATCTAGTCAGCAACCACGTGCTAGAGGGGTGCTACG
Source organism: Picea engelmannii (assembly GCA_009831015.1). NCBI lineage: Eukaryota > Viridiplantae > Streptophyta > Pinopsida > Pinales > Pinaceae > Picea > Picea engelmannii. The sequence continues at coordinate 220,306 of ML803353.1, read as the reverse complement.
TGGCATATCCCAAGAAGAGGACACGTGGCCCAATCTGAGGGGTGACACATGTCAAGTTCTAACTGGAAATATGAGTCTTTTAAAAGAACAAAACACACTGAAACATGGCACACATATTTTGTTCCCATGTCACCCCGGGTGACGTCATTAAGACACATCACTTCAATGCTTTGTGACTTCAAAAATTTGAGACTTCAGGACTATGAGACTTTGGATATCTAGAATTTATTTCTTCATCATCCATTATTTCCTTCGAACGTCAAATTCCCGAACCCCTTAACTTTTTTGGGGTCCATGTAGTATCACTGTCAGCATATAAGATGGTGATAGGTGGCCCCACTTTTGAGTGACATGTGGTAGATTCAGAGTAGTTCCATGTCACCCTAGCTCACATCATCATGTCACGTCATATTTGGTGCTTCGAGACTTAAGAGGATTTCACATTTTCACACCCAAAAAATCTCAAACTATGAATTTCTTAACACTTCCACGTCACCCCCAGTGATGTCATCATGTCCTGTCACTTTGGCACTCCGAGACTTTGGGGATCTCTTCCTCCCGCTCAACCATAAACCATTTCATCCAGGGTGTCAAATTGTTGAAATTCCAAACACTTGATAATCTGATGACAAGTGTCTCTGATATTGGACGGTCCATTTTCACTCTGGAGTTTGGGACTTTAGGACTTTGGGAGGAAGTCCATTCTACACACACTTCCACCAATTTTCCCAAACTCCGAACCACCGAACTACCTGGGAGATCCAACGAATCTTCTCTTATCGAATGATCTACGGTTAATTTTCACTCCAGAACTTCAGAGCTTTGTGCTTTGGTTCATTTCTCAACAAAAAATTAAAAACTCATCGAAGTAAGGAAGTTTGAAGGACTTGATGGTTAATTTTCATGCACCTTCTCCAGATCTCATGGTTGTGAGGGATCTGTCTTCTTCTGAAAGGATCCAACGACCCAAATTTAAACTTTGTGGCCCAATAACATGATTTTCATGTTTTATCAAACTACTATACCTCATGAGCTTCTGAACACAACCAAGTTGTTCCCTCAGCGCCCTCCCGGCACTTTGTAATTTTAATTCTCTGAAACCTTTTCATCAAAAACCACTTATACGTCCCAATTCAGGGTCAGTGTCGAAAATGTAAAATTTTTAATACAAATTATGTATTGCCTGGATTCTCCTGGTCTAACAATTATATATCATTGTTAAATACATAATCGTTTCTACAAATATTCTTGCAGAATTTAAAACATGATCACCAATTGCAATATCAAGAAGAAAGATCAATCACACATAACACATATGTTTTACCGGGAAAGCATAAATCTAAAAACCCCACTATCATATATTATGTATATATCATCGATCATGAAAACATATCATATAAAACTCTAATCCAAGATCTCTCAGTACAATATACAATCATCTCACATTGTCATACAAAAATTGACAATTTCATGTGCCAATTTACTGCTTCCAGACAACTTGCCTCCTCTACACAATACCTGTTAATGGAAATCCCTGCAATGAATGAATTCCTCTTGCCTAGGCTGCACAATCCTCATGGGCACATCCAATGTGTGTTTGATTGCATGAGTGCACTCACTAATGTCACAATTGATAGTCAAACTATACCTTTTACCTGTTATCTCAACTGGGTCTCCACTGGATCTCACATGCATGTAGTTAACAATGGTAAATATTCAGCTACATGTGAGATCACTGATTGTGAATTAATTAATAATTAATTCATTGATCTCTCACTAGTGTAAGTTCATTTACAGCTAGTACAACTGAGCTTAACTCACTTAACTAAGTTAAACTACTTCACAATTCACATAACTACACATCCAAATCTGTTGCAATTTTGAATCACTCAGTTACAACTAATTCAAATTGCATGTCCCACCAGTCAACCTTTGAACTCGAATTTCCTATAGCTAACTGATTTTACACTTCAATTAACTATTTCCAAGTGCTCATTGAGAATAGACTAATATTTATTGTCCAACTATTATTAAGGGATAATAATAGTCGACATACATCTATAAATAGAATTCACTCACCATCTATAAATAGACATCATCTATAAATAGAATTTTCTCATCATCTAAAAATAGACTTCCACCTAAAAATAGCCTAAGGCTCCATCCTAGTGTAGGTGCATAACTTTCACTAGGATCTTCTTGTTGAATCTCAACACTCCCTCCCAACAAGAAAGGGATTATCCTTCACCCTGATCATGTCTCTATGGTATTCGAATTTTCTCCTAGTGAGCGCCTTCGTTCGAATGTCTGCATCCTGATCTTCCACAGGAATGTATTGAGGAAACATGATCTTCCACTACACAGAATCTTTGATATGATGATACCGGATATCTATATGCTTAGATCTATCATGAAACACAAGATTAATCGAGAGCTTAATGCAACTCTAATTATCACAATGAATCATTGTCGGATCTAAATGAGAACCAAACAAACCAACCAAGATATTTATCATCCAGATAGCCTCACATGCAGGTTGACTTGCTACCATGTATTCATCTTCCACTGAACTGAGTGCCACGGATCTCTGCTTCTTGTTGTACCAAGAAACAATTGTAGATCTGATACTAAATATCCCCTCTGGTGTGCTCTTTATGTCCATTGGGCTGCCCGCCCAATCTACATCTGTGAAGCCACATAGATTCACCTCATCCATATGTATGTACCATAATCCATACTCAGATGTGCCCCTTAGGTATCTCACGACATGCTTACCCACCTTCCAAAAGAGCTTGGTAGGATTAACCATCGCTTGACTCAGTTGGTTAACCGCATAGAAAATGTCTGGTCTCGTGTTCACTAGATACATTAACGAACCCACTAACCATAGATAGACAATAGAATCCACTACCTCTCTAGAAGTAGCATCCTCTTTCTTAAAGTTTCCTGGAAGAGGAGTATCCATGGGTTTGCATCCCTCCATTTGAAAATTACCTAGTATCTCCCTTGCATACTTGCCTTGAGACACAAAAAGTTCACCATCTCGCTGCCATATTTCCAATCCAAGAAAATAATGAAGGAGGCCCATATCCTTCATCTCGAACTCCTTTGAAAGGTCATCCTTGCATGAGTGTATCAGTTTCTCATCACCAGTCAATATTAAATCATCAACATAAAGAAAAATGATTAAAATATTACCCATGTAGATCCATCTCGAACATACGGCTGATTTGTCAACCAGTCTTGGGACAATTTCGTATGCATTGTTTTTGACAATGGAGTCATACTCCTCCACCATTGCATCAACCCAAGTGGGATTATGCATTGCTTCCTGAAAGGAAGATGGTTTAGTCACAATGCATTTTCTCATGAGATCCATGTATCTAGTAAATCGATCAAGAGACTGTATATGTTTTCATTGTGAAGTAGGGGCTCCTACATTATGTGCAGCATCTAGTCTCAATCTATCAGTTTTTGTGGTGCGCTTTCTGCCATTTATGATGGATGGATTTGCATGAGTGGCTTCCTCCACTCCATGAACCTCCTCATGTGGTTGATCCACATATTGAGACTCATCTTTGGGAACCAGCAATTCCTCCTCCGCATGCAAGTCTAGCTCCCTCTCAAGCGACAACCGCATAGATTTCCCCTCATCAAATTTTATATCCCGTCGCATAACAATCATATTACTGTTAGGAAAATACACTCGATAATTATGGGGTGTGTATGTGTACCCTACAAATATCCCAACTTCATCAGTCGGCTCCAACTTCTTCCTGGCGTTCTTGGTCACATGCACATAAACAGATGAGCCAAAAATCTTAAAATGAGAAACATCAAGATTCTTACCAGTGAAAGATTCTTCAGGTGTACTCAAGCCAAGTACTCTTTGAGGACAACGGTTTTTCACATAAACTGCAGTGTTTCATGCTTCCACCCACAAATGCATTGGTAGGCCCTGATCATGCAACATCACTCATGCTGCACCCACGATTGTTATGTTCTTCCTCTCCGCAACCCCATTTTTTTGTGGATTATGAGGTACTATGAGTTCTCTTCGAATTCCTTCTTTGTTGCAGAAGTCTTTGAATTTGTTAGAGATGTATTCTCCACCATTATCACTCCTCAGAGCCTTCACTTGCTTCCTCGAATCTTTCTCCACCAATTCTTTAAACTCACAGAACTTTGAGAATGTTTGATCCTTCTTTTGGATGAATAAGATCAAGGATTTACCAGAAAATTCATCAACAAAAATAACATAATACTTATGTTTTGTTGTTGAAGCAACCGAGAATGGTCCACACACATCTGTTTGAATTCTCTCCAGGATCACCAAAGCACAGTTCTCCTTTTCATGAAAGGTGTACTTTACATAATTCCCCATGGTGCAACCCTTTCACTGATCTAACTGGTCATTTTTTCCCATTGGAAGTCCCATAGATATTTGTTGCATGATTTTCAAGGCTCCATGATGAACATGGCCCAATCGCCTATGCCATAATTCTCCCTCATCCTGGATCACAATTTGTGTTTCCTTTCCCATCATGGCAGCACAACCATCTACCTCTAGCTTGTAGATATTCTTAACTTGAATCCCTATATTCTTGAATTGAACCGTTGATTTATGTCGCGGGAAGGATTTTCCATCGCTGAAAACAACATCATAGACTATGTCCTCCAACATTGCGACTGAGACCAAGTTTTTCTTTAGACCTGTAACATGCATAACATCTTTCAATTGAAATGGTTTACCTGAATCCCTTTGAAAGGTAATGATACCAATTCCAGTCACACTGTATCATCCATCGTCACCCATCTTTATATGAATTTTGATATCTCTCTCCTCCAAGTCACTGAAAATCTCCTTATCTCCCATCATGTGGAAGGAAGCGCCATTATCCAAATACCACACCAATCCCAATGGAATTGACACCATTCATGTGATCAAGGAGAAGTGAAGTTTAAATTTTGAGGCAAGGGCCTCACCAACTACATCTCCGACAACCTTCTTGTTCTTCTTCTTCTGTGGACAATTAGTAGCGAGATGCCCATGCCCGCAACAATGAAAACACTTCAATTTGAACAAATCCAGCTTCTTGCCTTCAAACTTGGATTTTGAATAGAATTTCTTCCCCTTCCCTTTCCTTACATTGGTATCCAAAGCACAATCCTCTTCATCATCATGCTTTGATGAAGAGCCATCTCTGGTGTTCCGCCTGAACTCCTCCTACACCAAATCTGACCATAGTCGTTCCCAATCTGGAAATTTTTCCCTTCCATTGACAAAGTCTTGATAACTGTGCCAATTTTTGGGAATTCCTAGGAGAGACAAGCTCACCAAATCATCATCAACGAATGGTGTTCCCACACTCCCCAGCTCATCCCAACATTGGACAAACTTCGTGAGATATTTTGGAATGGATTTGCCCTTCTCCATCTTGATCTTCCCGAGTTTATCTTTGAGCGTCAATTTCCTATGGTCGTTGTTGTTTGGGAATAGATCCGTAAACTTATTCCACATTGCATATGGTGTGGATTTCCCATGGATGTTTGAGACAATGTGGTCTTGTAATCCCTCCAACATGATCCTTCTCTCCTTTGCCACTTTATTTTTCCATGCATCAATATTTGCAATGTTTGCAGCATCTGGCTTAGGAACCTCTTTGTCAATGAATTCCTTCAAGCCATTATCTTTGAGTACTACCTCCATCCTATCCTTCCAATCAATGTAGTTTGAGCTTCCCTCAAGTGCATACTCTGACCTCAATCCATTGAAATCCATTTCAATCTTGAATCAACTGTAGCACCATGAAATTCTTTCTCCAAATTCAAATTCTATCCAATCAAAAACGCAGCTTCTGCAATTTCCTGTGCTCTGATACCATGTAAATTTTTTAATACAAATTATGTATTACCTGGATTCTCCTGATCTAACAATTATATTCCATTGTTAAATACAAAATTTCTTCTACAAATATTCTTGTGGAATTTAAAACATGATCGCCAATTGCAATATCAAGAAGAAAGATCAAACACACATAACACAGATGTTTTACCGAGAAAGGATAAAGCTAAAAACCCCACTATCATATATTATGTATATATCATGGATAATGAAACAATCTCATACAAAACTCTAATCCAAGATCTCTCAATACAATATACAATCATCTCACACTGTCATACAAAAAATTGACAAATTCATGTGCCAATTTACTACTTCCAGACAACCTGCCTCCTCTGCGCAATACCTTCTCATGGAAATCCCTGCAATGAATGAATTCCTCTTTCCTAGGTTGTGAAATCCTCATGGTCACATCCATTGTGTGTGTGGTTTCATGAGTGCAATAACTAATGTCACAATTGATAGTCAAACTGTCCCTTTCACCTGTTATCTCAACTGGGTCTCCACTGGATCTGGCATGCATGTGGTTAACAGTGGTAAATATTCAGTTGCATGTGAGATCATTGATTGTGAATTAATTAATAATTAATTCACTGATCTCTCACTAGTGTAAGTTTAGTTACAACTAGTACAACTGAGCTTAACTCACTTAACTGAGTTAAACTACTTCACAACTCACATAACTACACATCCAACTCTGTTACAACTTTGAATCACTCAGTTACAACTAATTCGACTTGCATGTCCCACCAGTCAACTTTTGAACTCAAATTTCCTATAGCTAATTGATTTTCCACTTCAGTTAACTATTTCCAAGTGCTCATTGAGAATAGACTAATATTTATTGTCCAACTATTATTAAGGGATAATAATAGTCGACATACATCTATAAATAGAATTTTCTCACCATCT
>ML803353.1:200619-213439 GCA_009831015.1 Picea engelmannii | reverse complement strand
TGATTTTCCACTTCAGTTAACTATTTCCAAGTGCTCATTGAGAATAGACTAATATTTATTGTCCAACTATTATTAAGGGATAATAATAGTCGACATACATCTATAAATAGAATTTTCTCACCATCTATAAATAAACATTATCTATAAATAGGATTTGCTCATCATCTAAAAATAGACTTCCACCCAAAAATAGCCTGAGGCTCCATCCTACTGTAGGTGCATAATTTTCACTAGGATCTTCTTGTTGAGTCTCAATAGAAAACCTAGCTCTGATAGCAATTTGTAACATACCCGGGTTGCCTTACCGGGGCATGCTACTTCAAAAGAAACTACTCACTATGTTATGATAATCAAACTGTCCATACCCAGGCATATACCTGTTGGGATATGGTAGACAGATATCTTTGTGGAACATAATACATATAAACTTAAACAACTAATATGAATTTGATCCACATGGATCTTGGTGGCCATCCACCTTTTTCGTTGAATCACCATATTGAGCCTGTGTTTTTTATAAGCCATGATATTCACCCTTTTGATGGGGAATGGAATGTAATTTCATCTTCATTTGTTAATTACAGACATCATGTAATGATTTCCTAGTGGTTTTATGTACATGCCTACAACATAACGTTAATGCACTAGATCCGATTAGAACTTCACAGTTAAGTGCACTCAGGCTAGAGTAGTACTGGGATGGATGACCACCCGGGAAGTCCTAGTATTTTACATGCCTATGGAATTTTATAAACTTGGTCCAATTTATCCCACATGCATCATGGGAATTTTTCTCCTCTCACTCTCTCATATATAATTGAGGTGAAGGAGGCCCTTTAATAATGCAATGGAGTATGATTTAAAGCTTCTTGTGAATGAAGCGTAGCCAACATCTCTTTCTTTTTAGAAATAAGCTACTCCATTTTTCCAGTTTGTGTTCTATAGTGTTTTTCTATCTTATTCAGTAATAGAAGTTGGGTTTCACTGTATTTATGTGTTCTCTTCAATATTTTTGTGTATTTCATTGTTATATATCGATTATATTTCTTCCTTCATGTTGTTCTCAAAATAATCTGGATCAGTGGTATTAGAATAGTCTTCTCCTTATCATTTCTCAAAGCAGGTCCCCGACAAGGTCAAGGTATAGAGATTTAGGTCTCGAGCTAGTTTCTCTTGAGGACAAACACTCTCTCTAGCCCAAGCGACCTACCATGGTGGAATAAAAGAGAGATGACAGAGAAGGATATCCTTTCAATACCTTGCTTGAGGAATCCCTCGTGCGACAAAGGAACAAGATGATGGACAACTTCTTTTAGATCCTTCGAAGACTACCGATGGAGGAAGTCGAGGCATATTAAACAAGAGACCATTTCACAAGTGCGACACCCTTCAAGATACAAGTCAATTTTGATATCCCCTTATTTGAAGGCTAGATAGATGCAGATGTTCTAGAAAAATGGTTGAATCTGCTAGAAGGTTATTACTGTGTGCAAAAAAAATTCGGTAGTGAAAAGATCACCTTCGCACTCCTTAAATCCCTTCCCCATGTCAGATCTTGGTGGGAAGGTTACTGGGAGAGGTACACCATGGATGAATCTACACTATTTGGGAGAGAACCCACTTGGGTGGCCTTTGTATATGCCCTAAAAGAGGAGTTCTACTCTGTCAGAAACTATGATGACCATTACATGAGATGGACAAGTCTGCATCCGAAAAAATACCAGACGGTGTCAGAGTACACCAACAAATTTTATACCTTTCGCTCAAATTTGGGTATCAAAGACTCTGAGCGACACCTAGTTTTGAAGTACCATAGTTGTCTACACAGGTACATCCAAACAAAGATGGATTTCTTGGACATCTCCTCACTATGAGTTGCTTATAGATATGTCATCAAAATTGAGAAGAAATTCAAGTAGCAAAGTAAGTGGGAGAAGCATGGACAGAGCAAGGAAGGCCAACCTCAAGAGAGCCAACCCCATATGCAGGAAAAGAAGGGTAACAAGAAGTATAAGAAAGACATCAAAAAGTGGTGTGAGTTCCACAACATCCCTTGGCACAACACTGATGAATGTTTCTCAATACAGTCATTGGTGGTCGAGCTCAAAGACAAAGAGTCGAACCTCGACTTGGACCCTGATTCAGAAAATAATAAAAGAATATAGAACATTGATGTAGAACCCATTGCTACTATTACAACTACAACAATCCAACCAGAAGAGGATCTCGAGGAGGGGGAGAAACTCTTCCATTCACAAATGTGGGTGGAGGGGATCCCACTGCATTTTATTGTTTATAGAGGAAGCCAAAAGAACATCATCTTAGTGGAGGTTTTCAAGAATTTGGATTTTCCAACAAGACCACACCCATAACCATACAACATCGAGTGGATTTTCCAGGGTCAACATCTTCGTGTCATCCAACAGTGTCATTTTCCCTACGGCATCAATCCCTTCAAGGATGAGGTATTGTGTGATTTTACCCCACTGTAATTCTGTGAGTTTTTATTAGGCCAATCATATATGTGGAGGCATCATGATGTTGGTGATTCTCGACCATGTAGCATAATTATTACTCTGGGTGGTCAACTATAATGGATACCAGAGGTGGTTGTGACTATTGTCCCATGAAAACAATTCCACAAAGTAATCTCTCATACTACAAAGTTTAGCCTCTTCACAATTCAACCAGAAGGTGAAGAGAAGGACACTACAACCACTTCATCCTCAGCCCAAGACCTTTCTATATAGTAGGATCAGATCAACAAGACTGTAGAATAGTACCAAGATGTTCTTCCTGCACCAACGTGGGTTCCTCAACACTTCCCAGTCAAGCAATTTTATAACAAAACCCTTCATTCTCTTCATGTTGCATCCTCACCGACAGATTCCTCCCACACTCAAGAAGATCATGTAGCTAGATTGGTTGAATGGAACCAACCCCTCCAATAATAGGTTCATGACAACCTTCAACAAGCTAAGAAGGACACCTTCTTCAGCAAGAAAAGTAGCGCACCAAGATTTAGATTTAGTGGAAGTCTCCTCGTCTCCCAAGGGAACTTGGTGCAATGGGGACCATTTCTTCCTAAGCGGGGAGGAATGATCTAGATGAATCTCAGTGGGCATCCATATTTTTCACTGAATCACCATATTGAGCCTGTGGTTTTGATAAACCATGATATTCACCCTTTTGATGGGGAATGGAATGTAATGTCATCTTCATTTGTTAATTACAGACATCATGTAATGATTTCCTATTGGTTTTATGTACATTCCTACAACATAGCGTTAATGCAATGGATCCCATTAGAACTCTACAGTTAAGCACGCTCAAGCTAGAGTAGTACTGGAATGGGTGACTACCAAGGAAGTCCTAGTATTTTACATGCCTATGGAATTTTATAAACTTAGTCCAATTTATCCCGCATGCATCATGGGAATTGTTAACCTCTCACTCTCTCATATATAATTGAGGTAAAGGAGGACCTTTGCATGCAATGGAGTGTGATGTAAATATTCTTGTGAATGAAGCGTAACCAACATCTCTTTCTTTTTAGAAATAAGCTAGCCCATTTTTCCAGTTTGTGTTCTACAATGTTTTTCTATCTTATTCGGTAATAGAAGTTGGTTTTCACTGTATTTATGTGTTCTATTCTATATTTTTGTTTATTTCATTGTTATATCTCAGTTATATTTATGACTTCATATCATTCTCAAAATAATCAGGATCAACATTCTACTAATACACAAATTAAATGCAGAAATCACAGCAATATAATACAACACCTTACACAAAAAATATTATAAATATCATGGCATGTATAGAATACAAAACATAAAAATTAACATAGATATGGTACTTATATTTTTATTAAATTCACCAACTACGTGCATACCTTCCATGAACCTCCTAGCCTTAGACCATGCTGCTTCAAGCTATCAACAGTGGATCACCCCCGATCTAGGACTAAACTCCACCCAGGTTAAAGGAAAACCTAGGCTAGGTTGAAACTATTTCACAATGCAATAGGAAGGATTCCCTTCGAGGAGCCTACTTATGTCCACCGCCCATAGACTCTCATTCCTCATATTCCTGTCCCACCCTGGGAATATACACCTTCACTATTCCACAATCCATCGACTACTCCACTTCACTTCTAGGTTTCAACATTATGTCGAATCAGGAATCTTCATAGCTCTGTAGTTGTTGTTGGACTCCCTCTAGGAGAAATCAGTTCCGCAACAATATCTCTCACCTAGAGATAGTTTATTAGAGTCCTGACAACCTACTTCTTCAATACATGGGCCTGACAACCTGCCTCTTCAAAACCATAGGCCTAACAACCTGCTTCTTTTGTCCAACTCCTAAGTCAAATAGGTAACCACAGTAGAAAAATCAAGTAGGGGTTCTGGTAATGAAAACAAGCCACTTCAGTCTAAAGAGAAACATGGGTAGCAACAAGAAAATGTCTAGGGCACAATATGTCTCAGACACTGTGCAGTTGTGTTGTGCCTTGTAGTAAAAAAGTGTTAGCTTCACAGTATTGCAGGTTTCAGAGGCTGCAGAGGTCCACGATGGAGTAAAATGGTTGGATGCATGAATTCTCAGTCTGAGTGTGTGCATGCATGGGGAGCATGGCAAGAATAGTGATTGAACCCCCACAATGATGGATTTTCCCCCATAAAACTGCATGCACCCAGGTTTACACATGGCTCTCTTAGGAACTCCTTCCTCTCCACTTCGAGTTCATTCCTCTCCCCAAAGGAACTTAGGATAACAAGGGTTATTTCCCATACCTTAGTATTTTAAGAAAATACATTATAATATTCCCTTGGGGTTAAGCCCTCAAGCTTGACCCTTTTTCCTAGCCTCTCAACCCCATCCCTTTCCCTACCTAATGGAGCTTAGCCATAACTCTTTCTTCATGGTTGGTCTACTTGAAACAATATAATTATATTAATGATGTGAGTATTTACATATACAAAATCAGGCTCCATGGCCTTCAGCATCTAGGCTCTTTGACCTAATAAACACATAAGCCTCGCAACTTATAAACACTTGGCTCACCATCCTACAAACATCATTAAACATCATTACAATTCAGTAGGGGTTGGACCCAAACATGAAATTTCCACATATATTATTGTCCTAGAAAAACATCACAAACTTCAAGTGGGGAAACATCAAAAAATACCTCATCTTTGAAGGGTTCGATTTCATAGTGTAGGAGACATTTTTGGATGATGCAAATGTCTCATCCCTGGATGAGACAACCGATGGTGTATGACTGAGGATTTTTCATCACTGTCAATATCAACCTCTTCATAACCTGTTTTTAGATCACGTTCTTTTAGATACCGCTATCAACAATGAAATAGAGTGGGGTTCCCTTCACCCACTTTTGTGAGTGGAAAAGACACTCCCCTTCTTCAGGCTCTGCTATTTTCTCTGTCTGGACTTTGGTGGTAGCAATAGTGACACTAGGTTCTGTATCAATGATTCATCTTCCCTTTTCAGGCTCTGAATCAGATTTTGAGTCAGCATATGACCCTCGGGATTTCATCTTAGCTAGCAATGAATGTTTTGAGCGACATTCATTAGTATTGTGCCAAGGTATTTTGTGGAAATCGCACCACTTTCCAGTGTCTTTATTCAACTTCCCATTACCCTTCTTTGTTTGTGGCTTGGGATGGTTATCTTGGGGTTTTCCATCCTTTTTATGTCTTTTGGCCTGGGAGTTAGGGACATTTTCATACCTAAACTTCCGCTTGTTTTGATGCTTGAATTTCTACTCGATTTTAAAAACATATCAATAAGAAACTCCCAACGATGAGATGTCGAAAAAATCCATTTCGGTTTGGATGTACATGTGTAGATCCCCATGGTATTTCAGTACCAAATGTTTCTTGGAGTCTTTGATACCTATCTTGGTGTGAAAGGTATAGAAATTATTTATGAACTTCGGCACCATTTTGCCCCTCTCTTGGAGCAATGTGGTCCATCTCATGTACCTGTCATCATAGATTCTAACAGGGTAATATTGTTCCTTGAGGGCATCAACAAAAGTTGCCCAAGTGGGTCCTAGCCCAAAAATTATAGACTCATCCCCATCATGTTTATCACATTAAGTATCCCACCAATATCTGACATGGGGAAGGGCCTTAAGGAGTGAAAAGGTGATATTTTCACTGTTGGAAAAATTGTGGACAGAGAAATAACCCTCTAGCATATTTAACCATTTTTCCAAAGCATCGACATCTATGTGCCCTTCAAATAAATGAGTATTGAAGTTACCTTGTACCTTGAAGGGTGTCGCACCTCCAAAGTGATTGTTGGTTGAAGGTGCATCCTTTGTTGCCAACTGTCGTCGAAGGATATGAGAGAAATTATCCATCATCTCATTCCTCTATCACGCAAGGGCTTCCTCAAGCAATAGTTTGAAATGATCTCTTTTCCTATCGTCCCTCTTTTCTTCCACCATGAAATGTAACTTGGGTGTGTGAGAGAGGCTTTCCTCAAGAGATACAAGATTGAGACCCAACTCTCTATACCCTAACCTCATCGTGGACATGCACTGAATACGACAAGGAGAAGACCCCTCTGATAACCCTGATCCCAATTATTTTAGTAACAATATGAAGGCAGATATATAACAGATCTATAACAAGTAATTACACAAATATATGCCAAGGAACACAGTAATATAGTAAAGTTCAAATTCTATTAATGATTGTTTGAATACAAAAGACTCTAAAATGCAAAAGCACACAAGCTAGCTAGAATGGTGGTAGCTTATATCTGAGAAGAGATGTGTTGGCTATGCTCATTCGCAAGAAGTTGGTTACAATGAGGTTCTAAAGGAATTTTTAACATAAATAATAAATGAGAAAACCATATATATCCAAAAAAATAACCCTAGGAGATGAAGCGCCAAAAGTCATGTGGGCCACGATGGGGTAAGTTGGTACATCAACTTCCTTGAGTCCTAACTTTATTATATGATATATGTTTTAGGTGAATGATAGCTCATTGGAAAGAACTGTATGAGGACTACACATGTTGTTTTCACACTCTGCCTAAAGCCTACAATGTGACTATGGTGGGCCCAAAAAATATTGTTTAGGGCCTCAAAATAGTCCCAAAAAACTAGGAAAAATTTGCCAAAATGGAAATTGGTCTATTAGCCAATGGAATACGTGGATGACCATTGATATCCAGCCGCATCAAACATGGGTCATGGACCCAGGAAATTCAAGAAAACAAGGGTATTAGGCCCAAAAAATTAAAGAAAATCATGTGTCTTGGGCCCACAAAGATTTATATGTATTTCGAAGGAATTAGCTTTAATCCACATGGAAGAAGCATATTTTCCGTTTAAACGCAAACCTATATATATTGAGCATAATAAATTGTATTTCAAATCCAAAAAATTGCGTGATAAAGACGATATTGAGGGCTATGCGATGAACTTATAATCGTTCAAAAAATTTCTTCTTTTAATATGGTGTTTTTTTATTATTCCAGGAGTGGGAAAATATAGATGACCAATTTTTGGTCAATGAGGCTACAAAAAAATCATCTTGAAATTTTGTTTTACTCGCTATTCTACCACTAAAAATTCCTTGCAAGTTGTTGTATTAAATCTAATTGGTATTGGATATATTTTGTGTGGATTGTTTGTTGATTTTTGTGGCTACAATTTTATATTGTAGAAATTGTTTTCCTACAACTAGTTGGCCATCATAAAAAAATTCTGATGACATCATATAACATCCCCCTAAGTACCACCAAAGTCTTTCCTTGATCATTGGAAGTTTAACCAGTCATTTCTAGATTTAATTTTGATATCTTGTACTAGATTTTGGATCGTTAAATTTGCATCTATTGACATCGCTTATTGCTAATCTGTATTTTTCCATACTGTTGCAATTTTGGGATAGAAAGGATTCTTTTTTATTCCCCATTGATCTAATTCTTGTTTATCATCATTTATCTTGTTCTAGGAAGGATTAACATTTTTTTAAATCTATCCAACACTTGGCAACCATTCACCATTTTGCAAGACTCTCTTTCAAGCCTTTCTTCATCTTCACTTAACCTGTAGGGGTATTTAATTATCAACATCTCACTTTCCATCTCAAATCCCCTAGGGTCACCAGGATTCCCCCCTTGTGGTGATTTCATCATCACTAAAGTGAGGGAAGTGTCTATATAAGGTGATAATGGGTAGGTACTCTCATAGTTCTCACATTTGCATGGATTGGGTTGGGATTTTCCAAAGCTACAAATTGTGCGATAAAATTTTGGCATCATTTTAGAGGAGGATTTTGAATCCTTTTTCGAGACCTAATGACACTTGGCATGCTATCCCAAAGCATTTTCCTAGTTTTCATGGTGAATCCACCTGAGGGAAGTTCCCCCTCACCCTCTTGATGAACTTTCTAAGAACATCTAGAAACTCCACAACCTAATAACCCACATTTCCCAAAACCCCTTCCATAATGAAGATTCAAGATTTCCAAGGTTTACTGAAGAAGGCCTCCTCATAATTCTCCCGTTGTCAAACCTTGTTCCAAGGTAACCTTCCCCTCACTCCAATGGCTCATTCTTGGGATAGTAACCTGATCCAGATTATTTTCGACACAAAATGAGAGAGGAGATATAATAAAGAAATGTACAGATATATATTGAATATCCAATAATATAACAAAAATATATCAGATATGCAACCATAAACACATAGATATGGTAATACACAATTTCTATTAATGAGTGAAATGTACAAAGACTGTAAAAATGCAAAGTGAAAGACTTGCTAGAATGGTGGAAACCTATCTCTGAGAAGAGATGTGATGGCTATTGGCATTCGCAAGAAGATGCCTTATATTGAGGATCTAAAGGCCTTTTTAACATAAATAAAAACCAAAACCCTAACCTCGGAAGATGAAAATCCAATAGTTTTTTGAACTGCATTTTGGGCAGTTTAGTGTATCAACTTCCCTGGGACGTAACTTTTGCATGCGACCTTCGTTTTAGGCACACGATAGCCCACTGGAAAGGTTTATTTGAGGACTACACATGTTGTCATCAGACTATAACTTTGTTAATGATATCATTGTGGCAATCCCTAAAAACGTTGTTTAGGGCCTCAAAACAACCCCAGAAGTTTGGGACCCAAAAACTAGAAACAAAAGTGCGCAGTTGAAATTGCCAAAATGAACCAGTTGGAATAGGTGGGTAGCCACTGATATCCACCTAGATCAATCCTCCCTCCTTAGGAAGAAATGGTATCCATTGCATTGATTTCCCCGGGGAGAGGAGAAAGCGATTGTTGAATCTGAATCTTGGTGAGTTGCTTGCCTACTGGAGATGTCGCGCTACTTGGTTTGTGGAAGGTTGTCATGAACATGTTGTTAGTGAGGTTGAATTTGTTCTACTAGTCATGCTACATGAGATGATTGTGCGAAGAAGGAATATTTGTGCTTTTTTGCAATCTTGTTGACCTTCTTCTATTGGATAGAAGGTGCTTGGTTTGAGGCTATCGTGGTTGTATTGTCCTTTTGTTCATCTTTTGAACAGATTGTGAAGAAGCTGAATTTTGTAGTCTGAGATACTATCTTGCAGCACTGTTTAGGTGGGATAGTAGTCAGAATTACCTCTGGTATCATGTATATATGACTTCCCAAAGTAACAATGACACTATGGGGTCGAGACTCATAAATAGCATGGTGCTTCCACATATATGGCTGGCCCAAGAGAACATCACAGACATCCAGTGGGGAAACATCACATAATACCTCATCCTTGTAGGGCTAGATGTCGTATGAAAATTGACATTGTTGGTTGACACGACGAAGCCACTCGATGTGGTATGGATACAGGTGTGGTGTTGCTGATAATCCCAACTATTTGATGACCTCTGCTCTCAACAAAAAAATGTAATGGGGTCCCCTTTACCCACATATGTGAATGGAAAAGGTGCTCCCCCTCTTCAGGATCTGTTGGTTTGCAAGATACCAGATATATAAAATATGAAGAGCAGAAATAAAATGCTAGAAATGGCAGAATAACAGTAAAATATCCAACATAATCTTTACAATACACATAAATGATATAACAATAGCAATAGAAATAACACTTTGATTCAAAAAGAAATGTTCACAGGCCTCTTCGAGGGGGAAACCTCCAATCGAGCAGTGCTCTGTTACAATAATATCCAAGCTAGGGTTCTCATACCCTCGACCCTTATTTATACTAAATTTGTCTATTAAGAGAAGCATCTAGAGGAAGATCCTTCTAGAAGTAGAAGCTTCTATTAGGTCTTCTTACATCCTCCTTATTCTATTTTATTGAAATGCCTTATTAATATTGACCTTTATTACATCCGAATACATTGATCTACCTATGTGCGGGTTAGTACCTTAACATGTCCGCCCCCTTAAAAACAACCTTGTCCTCAAGGCTTGAGATGTGGAAACTGCTACAGAATGGTAGTTGGTTCCCAAGTGGCATCTGTTGGAGTCATATCTTTCCACTGTACTAGCACTTCCTTGATGGTTCTCTGACGCAAGCGACATTCACGCTGGTCCAAAACTGCTTCTATCTATAGCCAAATGGATCCTTCTTCAGCTAACTCTGGAAGGTTGGTTTGAATTTGGCACCTGTTTCCAATCACCTTCTTCAAGCATGAAACATGAAAAACAGGATGTAGTTTCGACTGACTGGGCAGAGCTAACTGATATGTGACTTGTCCCACACGCTTGAGAACTGTGTAAGGGCCATAAAATTTGGGTGCTAGCTTCTGAAAATGCTCAGCCTTGAGGGAAGTTTGCTTATATGGTTGCAGTCTCAGAAACACCTGATCCCCTTCTGGAAATTGATGTTTAGATCGACCTTGATCTTTTTGTTGCTTCATTCTATTATGTGCCATGACCAAGTTCTCTTTAAGGGTACGAAGGATATCCTCTCGGACAATAAGTGTTTGGTCAACTGCCTGGACCTTCAAGGTACCCAGTAAGTATGAGAGAACTGAAGGTGGCTTATGTCCATATGCCGCTTCAAAAGGAGTCATGCGAGTGGTTGTATGGTATGTAGTGTTGTACCACCATTCGGTGAGGGGTAACCATTGAGCCCACTGGTGTTTTTTTTCAGAGGAAAAGCACCTGAGATATGTTTCCAAACACTTGTTGACAACTTTCGTTTGACCATCCGTCTGGGGATGATAAGATGAGATAAGATGCAATTGTGTGCCTTGTATCTTAAACAACTCTTGCCAAAAATTTCTTGTGAAATTTGGGTCTCGATCGGAAACAATAGAGTGTGGCATGCCATGAAACTTGAAGACCTAGTCCATGAAAATTTGAGCCACTGTGGATGCAGTAAATGGGTGGGGAAGAGCGCAAAAATCAACATACTTGGAAAGGTGATCCACCACCACCATTATGACTGATTTATTCACCGATTTGGGTAAGCCTGTAATAAATTCCATAGAGATATCCTTCCAAATAGTGGGGGGAATCAGAAGCGGTTGGAGGGTGCCTGGAGATTTGACTGTTTCTCCCTTGTTGCGTTGACACACCTTACATTCAACGACAATCTTACGGATGTCCTGTTTCATACCATCCTAGAAAAAAGAATGTTTGACTTGGTCATATGTTTTGGTGAACCCTGAGTGCCCCGCTGTGGGTGTAGCATGAAGCTCAGAAAGCACCATGGATTTGAGCTTGGATTGTTTACTTAAATACAAGCAGCCTTTGTATCGAATCTCATCTTGGAGCCAGGAGTATCCTAGGGGAGACAGAGCCTTGTTCTACAGTTGTTGGATCAGATGCCAACTTTTGGGATCTTGAAGCCATTCCTGGCACACAGCTTGGAGCCAATCAGGTAAAATGAAGGAAAGAGAAAAAAGGGATCCTTCGTCTTCATATTTCCAGGACAGTGCATCCACCACGACATTGTCTTTGCCCTTCTTGTAAATGATCTCATAATCATATCCAAAGAGCTTAGTCACCCATTTTTGTTGTTCCTGGGAGGAAATGTGTTGTTCCAGAAAGTACTTGAGGCTTTGATGGTCTGTCTTAATTTGGAAGCGTTTCACCAAGAGATACGGATGCCACAACTCAACGGCATGCATAATTGCCAACATTTCTTTTTCATAAATGGGTTTGCCCAGATTATTTTCAGATAGATGCTTGCTAGTGACGGCCAAAGGTCAACCTTCTTGCATAAGGACAGCGTCGATTCCTTTCCCTGAGGTGTCACATTCCAACACAAAGGTCTTTGTGAAGTCAGGAAGGGCCATAATCGAAGTGGTGCACATGGTCGTCTTCAAGGTTTGAAAAGCTTGAGTAGATGTTGGAGTCCAAGTGAAAGAGTTCTTTTTTAGGAGAGCCGTGAGAGGTGTTGTAATCTTTCCGTAGTTCTTAACGAACTTGTGATAATACCCTGTGAGGCCCAAAAATCCACGCAAGCTTTTGAGATTAAAAGGGTGCGGCCAGTCTTGCATAGCTTCAATCTTTTTTGGGTCCACCCTGACACCATCCTTTCCCACCAGATGACCCAAGTATTCTACTTCTGAGGCACCAAAAGCACATTTGGACTATTTCAGGAAAATTTGGTGATGAGAGAGTAGGTGGAGAACTTGATCCACATGAGTAAGATGGTTTTTCTAGGTTTTACTATAGATGAGGATATCATCAAATAAAACTAAGACAAAATGACGGAGAAAAGGGCGGAAGACATGGTTCATGAGGCTCTGGAAGGTGGAGGGGGCGTTACACAAACCAAAGGGCATGACCAAAAACTCATAGTGGCCCTCATG
>ML803353.1:139606-162421 GCA_009831015.1 Picea engelmannii | reverse complement strand
GAGTTGGTCCAGAAGGTCATTAATCCATGGGATCGGGTACCTATTCTGGACAGTGATCTTGTTCAGTGCCCGATAGTCAATGCAGAGTCTCCAAGTCCCATACTTCTTCTACACCAAGATGATCGGGCTCCCACAAGGCAATGAACTCAGCCAAATGTGACCTTTCTGCAACAGCTCCTGAATCTGCCTCTTGATTTCATCATTCTCCATAACAGAGCACTGATAGATGGGTCCATTGGGCAGTGGCACACCCGGGGTCAGATCGATGGGGTGGTTGACCTGGCAGTGTAGAGGCACCCCTACGGGGGAGGTGAAGATGTCCTCATACTCCTCCACGACCTTATCCATCTTTTTTTTTCATGCAACGGGGCCCTGTCTGGAGGTCATGGCCATAGTCCTCCTCTTTCCCTGAGGGCAGATCATCAGGAAAACAAATTTCCTGGTTTTGGAAATGAGCTTATTGCATTGTTTTGTAGTAACCAAAGATATGGTGGTAGGCAGCGCTATTTCCGGTATCCTATACAACTTATTTCCCAAAGTGATAATAACAGCACAAGGCCTGGACTCATACATAGCATGTTTCTTCCACAAGTATGGTTGGCCTAATAATACATCAGAAACATGAAGAGGAGCAATGTCACATAATACCTCATCTGTGAAGGGCTTGACGTTGTAGGGAAGGTGACATTGTTGACTAACGCGGAGGTCCCGTCCTTGGTGCAACCACCCGATGGTGTATGGTTGTGGGTGTGTTGTGGTCGGCAAGCCCAGCCACTTCATGACCTCTACCGAGATGAGGTTCTTCTGGCTCCCGCTGTCGACAATGAACTGCAACGGGGAACCCTTTACCAACATCTTGGAATGGAAGAGACACTCTGCCTCCTCTGGATCTTTTGGTTCCTCCTTTTGGATCTTCATGGTGGCAACGATGGCGTTGGGCTCCGCATCAATAATCTTCTTTCCCCTGTCATTCCCCTTGTCAGGTTCTAATTTAGAGTCGGAGCATGCATCCAATTCAGAAGCCTTCAACTTGCCTACCGGTGATTGCTTGGCCCAACACTCACTTGTGTTGTGAGTGGATCTCTTATGGAACTCACACCACTTCCCCATGTCCTTTTTTCGCTTCGTGGTGTTGTTCTTTGCTTGTGGATTTGGCGGGTTTTCCTGGGCTGCCCCGCCTTGTATTGGTCCTTTGTTCTGCGGTTTGGGGGTACCTTTCCCTTGCTTCTTATTTGCAGACCCAAAGTCTCGCTTCTTTTGTTTAAACTTCTGCACAATCTTGGCAGCATATCGGTATGCCACACCAAGCGAGGATATGTCGAGGAACTCCATTTCCTCCTGAATGTATCTTTGCAGAAAACTATGGTACTTTAACACCAAATGTTTCTCTGAATATTTGATACCCAACTTTGTGCATAGGGTATGAAACAGATTCATCATCTCATGCACATCTTGGTCCCTTTGTTGCCGCAACGTAGTCCATTGTATGTATTTGTCCTCATATCTCCCCACGGGATAATATTGTTCCTTGATGGCATCTCAGAAAGAATTCCAAGTGGGTGCGGCCAAGAACAAAGAGGGTTATCCCTCGCCCTATTTCTCCGAGTAGGTTTCCCACCAGTCCTTGACATGGGGGGCGACTTTGAGGAGTGTGAAAATAATCTTTTCTTGGTCGGAAAAGTCATGAATCGAGAAATATCCTTCTAATAGGCTCAACCATCTATCTACGACATCTGCATCTATTTGTCCCTCAAATATGGGAATGTCAAAGATTACTTGTACCTTAAAAGGAGTGGCGCCTCCAGAGTGGTTGTTGGATGTCGATGTGCCACCAGTGGGAATCTGTTGAAGAATCTAGGCAAAGTTGTCCATCATCGCGTTCCTTTGTTTCTCGAGGGCCTCCTCGAACAAAATTTTGAGAAGATCTCTTTCTCCCTCATCTTTATTTTCTTCCCCCATGGGTGGTCATCGGGGTTTGCAAGGCTGATCTTGCAAAGGTTCAACCAGATCGAGCCCCAACTCCTTATACCCCGACCTTGTTGGGGACATGCAAAGAAGGATCGAGAATGAACAGACTGCTCTGATACCACTGATCTGGATTTATGTAGGAATAAAATGAAATACATAAATACAAATAAACGTAGAGACGCAACAGAAATAAGACTTCATTTCATTAATAACAAATGACTGAAATATGCTTACAGACATAATGGAAATAAACTAGCTAGGGCGCTGGTAGCTTGTCTCTAAGAAGAGATGTGGCAGCTACTGGCCTCTAAACTGTGTTACAATGAGGCTTGAAGGCCTATTATTATTGAGAAATAATAGAAAACTCTAAACATCCAAAGACCTAACCCTAGGAGATGAAATGCCAAGACTATGGGCCCCATTTGGGTAAGTTGGTACATCAACTTCCCAAGAACGTAACTTTGGCATACGATCTTCGTTTGATGCGTTCCATGCCTCGTTAGAAATATCTATCCGAGGACTACAACTTTTGGGTGAGAAACATCAATCTATGATCCATGTTGCTCCCCGTTTTCCCAAAAAATGTCGTTTAAGGCCTCAAAACAACTGCAGAAGTTCATGACCCGAAAAACTGCTAAAAATAGTAAACTGTGCGGAAACTGAAAAACTGAAAGAAGAAATGGTGGGGGTCCAAGTGGAATAGGTGGGTAGCCACCAATATCCACCTAGATCATAGACCCTCCCTGGGATCATCCCAACGATGGTGACTCCTAGCCCTTTCCTCATCAACATGAGCCTCTCATGCCTCTAAACTGGAAAAATCCACCTCTCGCCTCCTCGACCCAACATCTGCAAACAAAAATGCATAAGTAATCAATCAGTACTATGCATATAAATTAAACCAAAATCCATTAAAATACAACAACATGTACACAAAGACTCACCTCGATGTTCCCACACCTCCCCAAGAGTAAAATCCATGTATGGATCCCATTGATAGTATATACCAACGTATGGATACTCTAGGATGATATGAGGTAGAAACCTTCATATACACTCAAATTATATAGTAAACTAATGGCCCACCTCCCCACCTGTGTGGTGAGACAAGATATGTGTCCTCCATATGAACCACAATTCATGAATGGGAAGCTTCTCCAAGATCACATGGGGCCGCAATAATACTACCCTCTCTAGGAAAAATCTACAGAGCACGAAAAAAAACGTGAAATCAACAGATCTCATCACATAACATCCGTTGAACTAGGACACCATACATGCACACATCACATGCACCCATGTAAACATCTCGGTTACACATTATTTCCGTCACCCTTATGACCGTTAATGATGTAAACCTATATGTTTCCTTCAGAGGGGTCAGTGGCCTGAATTCCTGAAGAAAGAAGGGAGAAGAACTTTCCCTAAGAGAAGAAGTTGTATTTTCCTTTGTAAAAACTCTATTAAGGAGGATTTCTATAGGCTTCTATATACACAGGGTGCAAAAATGCCTGATTTCCGCAGGTTTCACTATAGCTAGGTTGCGGAGTTTCTGCAGGCTGCACTATAGCTAGGGTGCAGCGGCCTTCGTATGTGAGAAAAACGAGCATCTTCTCGATGCTTCTAGAAGGAGAATCTTCTATGGTGAGGTGGCCTATGAATGGTTTGGATCTTACTCATTTTCATGATTTAGTGGGATCATCCTAACCTCCTCACCTTATCCTATTCAACTTATAAAAGGAGAGGCTTTCTCATGGAGAAAGCTAGTTGGATTAAGCTTGGGAAATTTATGTTGTCTTTGAGCTTTGCTTTGTCAAGATAGATTGTGAGTAGCTATCAGATACATAGTCTCATAATACATTGGAGAAAGAAGTGTGGGGGAAGCAAGGAACTGTTGGAAGGAACCTAACGACATCAAGGCATCTGGTTGTATCTTTCTTCCACATTATATAATATAGTGGCATGTTTATTTCCCATAAAATCATTAGCATTTTATTACATGACTCCTTGATCACATGTTTAGTTTTTCATTCAATATACTATTGTTTCTTTCACTTTGTTTGGTTTGTGTCATTGCATATCTGATTGCACAAGAGCACCGAAGCGAAGCAGGGACAACAAATATAAAAGGAAGTGAGATTGAAAGGTATGTCATTGATTCCTTCTCTGGTAGTAAATTCAATGATTGTAACTTAGGGAAAGCATCGTGTCCTATATTATTTTTTTTATATCTAGGTGGATCTGGGGAGATTATTTTATGTCTGCATTCATCGATTTATCCAATAACAATCTCTCCATTCAATATTCTCTCCATTATAGAAAGGTGCAAATGAGAAATGCATTGGGTCCCCAATTACCTGTAAATCCATACCACCATGGAACGTACCACATGTGTCAATAAAGAGTCAATGGTTGACAACCTAATTGAACCCCCTATCAATGGTTCATCCATCGAACAATGGTGGATCACCATCTCATACTCCCTCTCTCCCCCTGGACTGTGAGGTTGAGCCTCCAGCTCTACACCCCTAAAGGGGAACCCCATAAAGAAGTATATATCCACATTAGTTGAAAATCAAACCTCTTGTCCATGAACCATGAAGGATTTCAAGTTGGGCCTCCACATCCCAATAAAAAATCTCAATAGCTCATGTGACCTCACAGGAGAAAAATAAAAGAATTCAACAAACCAAAACCATCTAGCTACTGAAAGATGCACATATCCCAGAGATGCTCCCAATTACCCTCTCTCCAATGAATTGACATACTGAAAAGTGGAAGCTCTCACCTGCATCCAAATCCAAAATACTCTTAATTAGCCAAAACCCTAAAAAAATATCAAAAAGTAACTCCTACACATCAACGCGGCTGTACATAGGACAGTCACACACATCTTTGTGATTGTTCTAGATACAATTGTGTTGGTATGTGAAAATATAAATCATACAACATCACAATAGTTGCGTAGTTTTACATTCAATAGTCACATAGTCTTGAACGATAGTGTCATTAACATTTGCTCAAGCCTATGTGATTGTTCACCTAATAGTCATGCCAAGTTTTGCAGGAATAATTGACACAGTTATGCAACGCTCTGTGTGATATTTTTAGTTTCTCCTATGCACAGTGCATGAGAGAATAAATTATACACATGCAGACCCATACAAGTATATTCCAATCCCCTATGAAAAATCCTACCCACTCATAAATACGGTCGTATGGCCCTTCGTACGACCCCCATCCCAAAAACATAAAAATTCAAAAAATGTGGGAGGTGTCAATCACTTATTGGGATCTCTTAGTGGTTGAATCCAATCACCCATGATCTCTCAAAGATCAAAAAAGTGTCCACATAGTGTAATGGATCTCAAACAATGGAAGTATAAATGAGGTGGCATTGTGGGCCCCATGCCTATATAAACTCCCAACTCCCAAACTTATGAACCCCTGTACACGAGATCATGAGCTCTATTTTTCACATTGTTCATGACAACACAATCCTAACACTCCCATCTACACGTTGGTATCATCGATTTTTCATGTCATTCATATGAACCGAGGAGCCATCACCAAGCCCCAAGGCATAGGTACACGTGCTCACTAAGAATGGTTCTACTAAATTCCTAGAAATGGGAAACTATCTCGATCCATCACGATGAGTATGCGATCATTTTTATCAAATGTTTGTCATATTTTATTTATCATCATATATTTGTCAAATCGAGTATTTGGTTTATTGTGTGCAGGTACTTGTTAAGAAAAATCATATCCCATACGTTTTTTTCCCTCATATGGCCCCTTCATATATATGTTTTAAACTAGCATGTAATTAACCCCTCTATGAACAATTATATTTCTCGGTTACACACTCTAACATCCACCTTTAGGATCACAATACTTGGATCTACGGTACCTTCACCTTTGTTGTATTTTGGTACTTTCAATCGGTAGCATTATCACCTACATGAGTTGTCCCACAGATATTTCCCCCTTGGAAAATTGACACTCATGTCTTTCTTTCCCCTTGATATCGGAAGTCCTGATAGTTTTTCATTTCAGAGAACGAACCTCATGCTTCTTCTCATGAAATTGCTAACCTTCCCATTTTGGACTCCCAAATCACCTTGTTTTGGTTACATTAAATGCACCTCCGCATTTTCATTAGCCCTCCATCTCATCCAACATCATTTGACCATATACAAATTCGTCTTTCACCCATTTACCTGATACAAAAACCTACCAATAGGGCCCCTACCCTCCATCAGTCAACTTCCAATACTTGTGCCCCAACAAGGCCAAGCCATTGTTCATTGGGGAACCTGTTTTTGTATGTGTATTATCAACCCAAATCATTCTTTATTCATTTGGTAATTCTATAAAGTACCTTTTGATTTCCAACAAGTATGTAGGCTTTTTGCATCGCAGCTGATGACATTTTTTATTGGAAAAGAAACCCATGTTTCCCTTGGTTGGGGAATCTAATCTTCACAAGCATATCTGCAAAATAGCCTTTTAGTGGACAAAACTTGAGCATCCCAGACACCCTTGTCCTAGATCTCTGTGTTTTGACCTATCCCCTATCTCTTTGCAGCTTTATCAACTCAACATATTTTAGCCCCATATATGGCCATCCCCATGACACCATATTACATTTTACGGTTGTTTCCATTCACCACTAAAACCCTAACCAAGGGTAGTTTGTGAGTCTTATGAATTATGAACTTGATCCATGTTACTATTTAGTCCTCCTTTCTACATATCAATACCTGATACCATCTTTGATTAGTTGATTTCAAGGAGCCATATGCTTCTTATAGTTGTGCCTCCCTACCTATCAACATCAACACAATTTTCCAGGAAGGTGGCAGTATCTTTACTCTCATTACCTAATAAATGAGGAGTCTCAAACGTAACATAAAGAGTCCTCATTTCTTTCTAATTTCATTGGCCCCCATAACATTCGATTGCAACAATTTCATGTTAAAGTGAGTCTTACTATGTGATTGTTTTAGTTCTCGGTAGCTAATGAAGACCTCTTAATTTCATAGAACAACAATGCCTCCAAGTCATACAAACTACACAAAGTTGTTCATTCCTTGATTTAGAGCTAGTTCACTCCTAAAAATCTTCATATGTCATTATTGACACCCCCAAGAGCACTGCATATATCCACTTCATCAAAATATTTCATTTACAATTATACATTTTTTTTCATGTCACGATAATGGGGCATGCTCGTCTCGTTTGTACAAAGATATTTATTCCTTTTTCAGAGAAAATTTGATTCCAATATTTTTCCCATGTCCCTCCGACAGATTTCCCTGACAATTCCTCTCTATATTGTCTCCAACTTTTGTACACAATGACATCATAGGAAAAATAAACAATGATGTATTTCGTCTATACGTATGCCCCTAAGATCACACATCAGGGGGCATCCATTATCATCGAAAAATTTCTCACAACAATATAGGTGATGGATGAAGAAATTACCAGTGAAACAAACCAAACAACATAGCTCGAGCACTAACATGATTCATTCAAAAAGTCACAAAACTATACAAATGGTTCCTTAAATTTACATACAGTATCCCAAAGGCATTTATGCACACAACTGCACAGGATAACATTGACAAACTCATGCAAATTGTGTGGACTGCACAATTGTCCTCAAAGAAACTTGAACATATGAGGAAATGATGCATTTATGATTATGTTCAGGGCTCACCCACTTCCATCTCTAGTGTATCATGATAGGACGCCCAAATTAGGTTGAAATCTATCCTTATGGGCATTTAAGGACTAGGAGGTACCTACATGAGAGCCCCTATTCACACTACAAACTAGTTTTGTAAAATCTTGTATGATTCCCACAAATATAAAGCTTGGGGTATGCAACAAAGGAATAGTTTAAATATATTGTTATGTTGTTGGAATTGCTCCTTCAGAATCCATCTTTCTTATAGAATCTTTCTAGCATCCATAGGAATAGCCATTATTCTCACCTCTTGAGAATCTTGGTAGGTAATTCTTCACGATTATCATTTCATTATAAGAAGAGAAGGATATCTATATTGGCGACCTAAAGGTCCCTCCCAAGGAGGAAGAGGGGACTCATATGTCCCTATTTCTCCAAGGTGTTATCAATCAAAATCCTATATGTTGGTAACAATTTCTTGATCCTACTTTTATTTATTATTTGTATCTCATGCATTCTTAGTGTTGTTACATTTTCTCTTATATATTTGTTTACTTCATGGTTGGCCCACTAACTAACTAATTTTTTACTGTACTACTTTGTTGGCTTGACAAGGTAGCTAAGTAATTGGTTTTTGTCCACTCAAGTGGTAAAATCAACACAACATGTATGAAATAAATAGATGTCGGCCATGCACGTATTGAATGTAGTGTCTCATATCTTGAATATAATGTTGATTGGTTCCACATTTGTAGGTTTTGTTATGTTGATCAAAGTGAGGAAGTATCCATTAGTCAAGGGCTCATGAAGAAGTTAACGGTCATTTAATGCCATCAAGTAACTAGAAAAAATTGTACATGGATGTTTATTATCATGTAAACATGTTCTGTGCATGTTGATATTTAACAATTTCATAAATTGTTCAAGGTGTATTAAGATATTATATTTCAGTATATATTATGCATATATTTTATCCACAATTTGTTGTACTTTCCTTGTAATTGTTTCTTTACAATATATCTATGAATATGGCTTCTAGTGAAGAACGATTAGAACGTGATTTGAAATGTAGGGGAATAGTGTAGGAACACTTACAAAAGGTAAAGAAAAAATTAAAAAAATCAATATCGCTCTTCAACAGTGAGTTGTAAGTTGTAATTGCATACATTATGAATGGTAGATAATATTAAATTGTATGCATTCATGTTTATGAAAATTTCCATTTATAATTCTAATCATTGCAAACAATATTCTTTTTTTATTGTAGAAAGATTTAATAAAAAAAAATTGAAGGGATTAATGAAATAGAAGAGACTGTTTGTAAGAGAGGATTTTATAAATTTGAAGTGGATTGAGTTTCACAATATCGTTTAAAGTTGATTTGTGCATGTTGGAGGTACAAATCGTCTTTCATTTTTCAATGAATTTTAAAGAGTACATTTAAGTCTCAATTGAACAAACAATAAACAACATTTTTCATTGTACTTATCAATTCCATGACATGCATATCAGTGTATGAGTGTAAGATGAAAATATGACGATGAACAAAGGTGAAGATTCATCTCAAGGGAAGAAAGAGCTTGTGAGTCAATTCAAGATGAACATGTAGAAGTTGAATGGAAATGATAGCTTTTATAATATTGAAGGGACCAATGTTTCTATAAAAAGTATTGGATGATTTCAGTAGGGAGTGTTCCAAAGTATATCATAAATATTGGGATGACATTAGTACTAACAATAAGTAAAGTTCATTTAGACATATTCATGAAAGGTAGCTAACCAATTTAATGATATGGGTAATGAGAAGAATGTCAAAGATTGTGAGGAGGAGATTTTACATTATGATAAGTGTAATGAGAAGAATGCCAAAGATTATGAGGAGGAAATTATACATCAAGTGAAATTAAAATTATTCTTATTTTTCATCACTAATTTTAGTAGCTCTTTACCTGTTTTTATTGTATTATATCTTTTCATTGAATTTTATAATTATTTAGGCAAATTTAAGAAAATATTCATAAATATTCATAAATTAGAAAAAACAAAAAAGAACCTAAGATAAATTGATGTTGATAAAAGGGTATGGAAAGGAATACTAACCAATAAATTAAAATCCCATGAAAATATCACAAGTTAGAAAGTAGCACAAGAAGTGGACATTAAGATACTAAAACAAAAGGTGGTAGATTTAGATGCCTTGCATAGCTAAATAGTTATAATAGTTATAGTTTTTTTAATTAATTAAATTAAATTTTTATTATTCATTCTTTTAGAATGATGAGGAGGAGGGTTTGAAGGATTTAGAGGGTATATTTTTTTTTTTAACTTTTATTCATTATGTCACATCTATAAACATTATAATTTTGTAATTAATATTACTCACGTTTTTTTATTATGTTTTTATGAAGTAAAGATGAAGAGGATGTAATTAATATTACTCACTTTCTTTTATTATGTTCTTATAGAGTAAAGATGAAGAGGATTCAAAGGATGAGGATGTTACTAATCAATGGTAAATCAACTTCTAATTGAGATTCATTTTTTAAATTTGTAGATATTTATTCACATGTTACATAGAAAAAAAATATTTGTTGTTTTCCAATTTGAAATAAAATTTCATAATTGTGTCTATGTATATATGGTTTTTTTCTGATCATATTTTGAAATTGACTAACTATTAGAGTATACATTAAATACAAAAAGTATAAAAATGTATTATTTGATTTGTAATAATGATTAATAGATTAAAAACATAATAACTAAAAATAGATGTAAAAATGAAAAATATTAATTATAATAATTTTCAATCATAATAAAATAATGATAATTATTAATTAATATCAATAATAATTGTATTTAATCATTCTAAAAATAATAATTAAAAAGTAATTTTTTATTAATTATCATAATTAATTAATTAATTAATAATAATTAATAATTTATGAGCATTGTTAATTAATAATTGATGATGATAAAAAAACTGACACGTCATGATGTTCCTTTTGAATCTTATTTTCTTCATTAATTTATCATGATAAGAGACCACATTATCTTAATCCAAAACATTAATTTAAAAAATCTTATACAATGGATGTGAAAGATTTCTCTCATCATAACATTAATCACAAAAGTCTACAAACCAAAGTAATAATGATAATAATTGCTTAATTCAAAGTAAATTTCAAATAAAACTCGACAAGGACACTAAAAATGTTATAAGCATACAAATGACACTAACTTGATGCTTTTAAGAATACAACCAATGATAACGAGATGCTACTTTGGAAATAATGAGACACATTTCCATGTTTCTTCAACCAAAGTGCTTCCAAAATGATGCACCATGATGTACTCGAAGATGCCTCCAATGATGTCATAATCACTAGCAAAAAAGAGAATGGGTAAGTGACACTAATGTTGATGCTAGGGCTTATTTTGATAGTGAAAATATTATAAAATTTAAGTTAGATCCATTAAAGTTCAAGAATTTAAAGAATATATAAATTAATAAATTGATGAAATTTTCAGTATATAAATAGTTTAAGTCATCATTTTAGGAAGAAATTGAAGTTGGTTGGAACTCAATTTTTTTTTTTTTTAAATAATTGCAATGGTTATCGTTGAAGTTATAATATTTAATCGAAAAAACTTATGTAAAGATCTACGTCAATAAAGAAAATAATAAAAAATAGTGTTAGAAAAAATGATGTTGATATTTATATAGGTGGAGTAGATGGAAGAGTGAATATTACCTCAAATGAAATCAGTGAAACAACATTGCACATTTATATCATTGTTACACATATTATTCTATATTCATGACATATGTAAGGGTTTCACAATTATGAATTTATAAGGAACCCTAGTAACATAATATTCTTTTGTTCACGATTTATTTTCAAGTTTATGCTCTAGATACCTTCATGATTTTCTCTTTGAGGTTCATATCGTTCCCTTATTGCAACAACCAATGGCATTGACAAGTATGTTTCTTACCTTTGCAACAAATGGTAATGTGTGGTTTTCCCACTTCCCTATGATGTTTTTATTATCTCTTTCCTTTTCCTTTTTTTCATCCCTCAAGCATAGTTTTTGTTTCTCTTTAGAGAAAGATTTTTTTTTTTAATGAAACTAAAATTTGTATTATATATTATATTAATATATATAAGGTTTATGTCGAAACAAACAACAGATTCATGCATAGATGTAAAATTTGGCTGTTGGCTTGATAAATTTCAAACAACTAAAACAAAAGATTCCATATAATTTAATTGGTTAATTCTTTAATAAATTGACCCAACAACAAAATTACTTTGAAAAATATTTACTTTTGGAAAGACTCATTATCATGTATTTCTTTCCCTCAGTAGGTGGATGAAAGCCTTCTTCAACATCCGTAGGAACTATATCATGACTCCCAATTTCTTCCTCCATTTTTTCTCCATGATGAGAAATCACCTTACCTTGATTGATTGAAGCTAGTGACGAAGATTTTGAGCGGTGGGGTATAACCAAATATCAGAGATAGTGGCATTCAATTTACAAAGCTTCAATTCTTTGTATCTAAATTGAGATAAGGTTAATAATTTTTGTTGTTTTGAGAAAAATTTCTTAATCCATGTCTTCCATCTTTGCATAAATGTGTCAAAGAGAATTATTGTTTGCTTGTGTGATATCTTCATGATGGTGGAGAATTTTCTTTACTTCAACACAATTGGAATCCATACCTGGCAAGAGAAAACCATATCGAGGAACCCCAAACCACACAGCCTGAAGAAAAATATCCCTAATTATAACTTTGAAGAAGATAGAAAGGAAGGGGGAAACACCAGTATTCAAAAATAAAATAGTAGAAGAGAATTTTCCTTTAGAGACAGACACAATAAGGACAAACCCGATGACCAGGAGAAGCTTGGTTGGATTCAAGAAAAAAACTAGCATTGAAGGAGAGATGATGAGTGCTACCACCCTAAACCAACATCATCCAACTGCAAAAGAATGGATTTGAACATACAAACCTTCTAATGAAGACCACAAAGCCGCAACTCCCAAATTTCCAACAAAATCCATGAACAGATGTTTCTCACATTTGAATTCCTCCTCACACTGTCCACATTGATTTACCACACCATCACCAATATCTTCGATATGTGCGAGAAATCCATCTTCACGTCGTTGATTACCTCTACTTTTCCCGAGTCATTAAATGTGTGACTTGCATATCGAATTAAGGTGTGGGGAGGAATTCCTAGATTCCATTTTTAATACAAGTTTCATAATTCAAATTTGATCCAATTTTTTCCCAATAATCCAACTTGGAATTGAACTCACGTTTGATATGGTAGATTGGCACTTCTTCAAATCCTAAGAGGATGATGCGAATTCGAGAAATTAGTGTATTGAGAGCATTGTTCCATGTCTTCAACCTATCGATTATTTCCCAAATCACGACCATCGAGTCTCCTAGTATCACAATTTTAGTAATCCTTTCTTCTCTCGCAATGAATACTCCTTTCCACAAGTAATGAGCCTCAATGATGTTATTTGACACTTTTCCCAGTCCCCAAGCATAGGATGACATGTTATTTCCTCTGGGATCTTGAAGACCCCCCCTCGCACTTGTTGCCCCTAGAGAAAACATTTTTTAACCTTTGATATAAGTCTCAATTCAAAATTTCTCACATTTTGTATTTGATTCATTATATTACTAATGGTTTCTAGGTAAAATCTAAATGAAATTTCATGTTGGTACTTTTAAGACTAGACCATATTGTTTTTGGATTTCCACTAAGATCTTCAACTAAAGCTTATTGTGCAGAAACCATACATTATTTTCTTTGCCTTGTTTGAATTGTATCCTTAGAATGTCCCTATTTTAGAAAAGGGTTTATCCACCAATCTTTTCAAAGTAATAACCTCAGTGGAATATCAAACAAATATATATGTGGCATGTGATAAATTGAACTTTACTTGTTATTTACGAGGATGCCTTACATCATGATTTAACATTGACAACTTCAAATAAAGAACAATATGTCCTTATACCTTGATAATCATGCAATGGTCCTTTTTAAACCAATTTTCATTTTGTAACTTTTGAATATTTATTGTAAATGTTTCATGGTATTAGTAAGTATCATGTTAAATATGTCAATTCAGTGTAGTTTAGGTGGTTGGGGGAAAAGTTGTTTCCTCTTCAACTTGGTTTCAAATCCCACTTTATGACATGTTATCTATTAGTGAATTAGTTTTTATTGAGATGTTGACTTAGCCTTGAGCCCTAAAGAGTCAAATTTACCTTGAGACGTACCATGTCAAATTTTTCATAATACCTTTATAAGATACTCAATAATATCACATCATTTATTTTCAAGAACATTAGAAAAAAATAGAATAAAATCTGAAATTTTAATATCACAATGATGCTTTGGAAAATATAACCTTACAATTAAGTTAATATCAATCATAGTTAATCACATTACAACATGTTCCATAACAACTGCAACACTATTTATTTAAAAGTTTGAATTAAAACACTATCCACAAGACTGCCACTCCAATGGCTTAATCGACATTCATCAGTTCAAAAGTCATAAAAAGTAACAAATGAGATAAGCATGATTAACTATCTCTATTAGATTACTGAATTATATTATACAATACATTGGCTCATTATATAGAGCTTTATCATATCTAACTGATTTTAATAATAACAATAGAGGTTGAGCAAATATCTCAACCACACACCAAACTAAGAGACTTGGTTGGAGAGAATCTTTCTCACAACCAACTATCTAACAACCTCCTTGACCTATTCTCTAAGGTCATCTAACTATAACTACCTCCTCAACAGGTCATTAACCCAATCATACAACAAGTAGGAATTACATATTCTAACAATAAATTATTATAGTTACAAATTTCAAAAATTCTTCCATTATGCCATTTACAAGTTGCTTCAACTCTTGTTTGGTATATAAATGTCATTTCATCCACATCAATCTTTTTTCTACTGAGTTATGATAGGATCTTGGTGAAATTGTCATTTTATGTTGTTTAAATTGTATTTTTGAATGCTTAAATAGATTCATCACCATGTAAAATTCTAAATCTCAAGACACTTGAATTATACAAACTCAACCACTCAAATCTGCAATTCCAACAATTTCTGACCAAATTTTAAACAAAATTGATAAAAAAATATTAAAAAAAAAAAAAAGTTTAGAATTATACCCACTAAAAAATGAGAAGATGACTGTATATGGTTCCGTGGTGATGAAATGGTTCTTTGTGAAAAAAATTGTAAACTCCACACAAAATTCAACGGTCAAGATGAATCAAAATGTTTGTCGTAAACCACGTGGTTCACTCACACACTACACGCCGACACCGACGGCGACGCTACGAAAGACGGTCACTTAACGGAGAAAACATAATAATTCCGTTTCCAAATTTGCGTCATCGTTTTACTGATGTCATCGAATCGCAATAATTGAGGTATAAAAATAGGAGTGTCAAAGTATGTTATCCGATTGCCGTATTATCCGTCAACTAATGACGTCACCTATGACCTCACGTCCATCGTCATCGTCATTTCTGACGCCGTTCGCTTCAAGAAAATTGTATTAATTCGTGGAGTCGTAACGGTTACAAATGACGTTGAGTTGACCCATGCAAACGAAGAACGATCCCGTGACATTAAATGTTATTGTAATTTTATAATTATATGACATGACATTAAATGTTATTATTATTATTATATGCAGTGAAAGGGATAGTCACTTAACTTAGGGGATTATTCAATACGTAGAAAATGATACTAGGGACTATTACGATGATTTTGTCAACCCCTTCATTTGTCTCGTGCATGACTATGTCCCTTTTGATTAATTATTAAAGCGATTGGTTGTCCACCACCCTAGCCACGGGCCTCGATGTCAAAGTGTGATTTAAAAATTAACAATGTCTACGTCAATAAAGGGGTTCGATGCTAAAGTCCATATGGGAAAGTGCGACGTGGCATGTTTCCATGTAGATTGATTCAACCAACTGAGATATGGCCTTGATTTGTATTTGCATTGGGCCCCACCAAGAAGGAGACCGTTGTGTAGAATATATGAGTTAATAAAGGGCGTTGAGATATAACGACAAGGATAAGACAAAACCACACAGGGAGGAAAATACGGATGCAAGCAAAGTCAAGTGAGATATTTTAAAGGGGTTGGGTTGGGTTGGGTGTAGGTGTTGGAAATGGTGTGATTTTGAAAATAGAAACACCATGATACCCAATCAATCAACAAAGACATTAAGGGTGGTGGTTGTATAATCTCCCCTACCATGTCTACTAGAGTTACTGAATCAATGCAATTTAGAGAGCTCTAATAAATTAATATTTTATTTTGGATTTGACAATCTAGAATCCTAGACCCTATAAGATTGGCATAATTAACACAATACCCCTCATTGAAAGGACCAACAAAACTCTCCTACCTAATGCAAAGTCAACCCCTTGATTTGAGCATTGATTTCATAGATTCTACACAATAAGGAGGAGTACAACCATGTATGTGAAAACAAGATTGATCCTTGGTCTATTATAACTATTACAAGCAAGAAAAACCATCATTGTTCTCTATGTTTGTTACTATGGATTAATAACCTTTATGGGGATTTGAGCATTGATTTCATATATTTCTACAAGGTAAGGAGGAATATAACCATGTATGTGAAAACAAGATTGGTCCTCATTATATTATTAAAAACAAAAACAAGCATTGTTATACATTTTTGCTACTAGGGATTAATATAATAGTGGAATTACTAAGTTTTTAAATAAAATTTGTGAAATCAAAATAAGAGATCAATTAATTATTGGATTAAAATGAAAATAAATTAAATTGAATGTTATACTGATAATAATAATAATTTAATTTATCCAACGATTTGATTGGTAAAGTTTATGGAGGTATACATACCCTACTCTCCTCTGGATTTGAACTTGTGACCTCTTAAGAGGAAACACATGTTCTTAACCATTAGGCTTATTCATTGGTATTAATATAGGATTATTAAAACTATGGTTAAAAAATTGGGTCATTCACCAAGAGTAGCGAGGTAGATCTACAACCTAGTATGATAGAGATCTTGTCACATAGATAACACATGTACATGTTGTCTTTAAAAAATATCTTGTAACAATGGCAATAATACTACATGTTCCCTGAATATAGATAGAAATAGAAAGAAAAACGTCTCTCTATATATATGAAATAGAGAGAGTTGACATGTACACCTAATATAAAAATTGGTAAATAGAAAGGTGAAAAGAGAGATCTAGATTTACACATAATAAAAATGCTAGAGATATTATATTTACATAAAATTATTACTACCCCTCTCTTTATCTATGCCTAGATCCATCTTAAATGATAAAAAAAATACACCTCAAGAGATTTGATCCCTCTTAGGGCTTGATAGATTTGGAGTTAAGATGGATCTCGTTGGTGACATGTGGATGTTGTCAAATGAATATTGGAATGGTGGAAGAATATAGAGTAATAAGATGATGAATAATTGATGGATTATACCTTAGATCCACCAGAAGAAATGAAGATTCGTCCTACACAAGAGGACTTAACTTGCTCTTAGAAGCATGATAGGGATAGATCGAGCTTGAATTTGTTTTTTCCCTCTTTTCCCCGCAAAAATATCAAAGTCACACAACATGAAATTGGTCCCCGAATCTAGATATCTAACCTAGAGAGGCACCTCTTGGTGGTATTATGTTTGACGACGTCTCCTATGACTATAACCTACACTTAACCTATATACAAACATTTCTAAGGTAGGTCACATAAGAGTGAATGAAGCTGATGGTTAGTAGGTGTCCAATTGTTCCTTGATCAAGGATGGAAATATTGTCAATCTTAACCCTTTAACTAAAATGATTAAAGGCATCAATGATGATAGGTTGCATGAAAACAAAACAATTAAGGAAGGAAAGATTGAATCTCAAGCAAAGTATTCTCATCATTCTGTGTTGCTAACCACTACAAACCAATGAAAAAGTCCTTGAAATTATGGAGACTTGGACTTCTTCAAAATTAGGGCAAGAGAAAATTCCTTCATATGTGAAAGCCTCGATTCATTAACAAAAGAGATTGGATCTAGTAGACGAAGTGGATTGGTGGGTAGTAGTATTTATTTGGGGGAACATGTAGGGATAAGAGGTGTAGTGAAACTATCGAAATCAAACCATAACAAGGATTTCATAATCAATAAAAATAAAATAAAAAACATGTCAAGATTAGAGAGGCACAATCCAATTTGGTCTTTGAAGAAACATAGTTATGGATCAAGTGATGGAGATGGAGACAAAAACACTAATGAGGAAGTTCTTTGGAAAACTAAGGTAAGGAAAATCTACGGGTTAGTGGGATGAGGAGGTATGGGCATTGTTGTTGGGATATACTCATCTTCATCACTCTTTGGCAAAAGGTTGGTTATCATTTACTTTAGATCATTGGATTATTTATATATGAGAGAAAAAAATAGATGGTACTGGGGTTGAATGGTGTTAACTTTGAAAAAATGGTCCCTGTTTTTTTACCCTTAGAGAGAACCACACTCAAAACAACTTATTTGGGTCAAAATTCTACGTCTCTGTCTAGAGTTATGGTAAAAAAAAGTGTTAATGAAAGTACGAAACTTGTTGGGGGGATTTGTAGATTTTGATGATTCTTAAAAAAGTAAAAATTTTGGATCTATCACGAAGATTATGGTAAAACTGGATCTCAAGGAAGGATTGCTAAATTTGTAGGAATCGAGGTGGTGAAATAGAAATATACTTAGACATTAGATTATGGTTGGGTCCTATTCCATTGTGCTCGATGCCACCTCCATGGTTATGCAGCCAAGGATTTATCTATACAATTCTCCAAATTTGAATGAAGTATCGTTAACCAAAAAGTTCAATAACGGGGAATTTTGTGTTGTTGAAGAGGTCTCCAATGGAAAATGAATCTATTGAGGATTGTCAAAAGGGCCATCAACTCACAACTTCCAGAGTTCCAATAGAACATTCCATCAAACTTGAACTTAATATGGAGCCAGATAAATGCATTAGAAACGAGTCCTAGCTGATGAATGCACTAATTTATGTCTCCTTAAGTTCAATCTCATTAAAAAGGGAAGATATGAAGCTTTGATGCAATTATAAGAGATTCTAGATCTATCAAAGTGGAACACATATTAGGTGAGTTAATAAGCTCACCTCCTCATCATGTTCTTTAATAATTACAAAAAAATATGATCCAGGTGGATATCGGTGGCCACCCACCTTCTCCGACTGGCCCAAAACAGTTTTCTGGCAATTTTGGCAATTTACTATTTTTAGCAGTTTTTAACTTTTGGGTCCAATTTGAGGGCCCAAATGAAGGTTTTTTTAGATAGAGGTTCTCAATGATAGCCTATGGCATGATTGATCCCCCAAAATGAATCTCCTCGACAATACCTTTCCAATGAGCTATCATACACCTAAAATGGAGATCGTATGCAAAAGTTACGACCCCAGGAAGTTAATGTACTAACTTACCCAAATGGGGCCCACATGGCTTTTGGCGCTTCATCTCACAGGTTTAGGTTTTTGGATGTCTAGGTTTTTTCCATTCCTATTTATTGTAAAAAGGCCTTCAAAGACTCATTGTAATCATCTTCTTGCGAATGCGAGTAGCCGTCACATCTCTTCTCAGAGATAAGCTACCACCANATTCTAGCGAGTCTTTCACTCTGTATTTTTACAGTCTCTGTACATTTCTTTCATTAATAGAAATCATGTATTACTATATATCTGTGTTTATGAATGCATCTCTTATACATTTCTGTTATATTATTGAATTTCTGTAATATCTCTGTGCATTTCTTTATTATATCTTCGCTCTCATTTCGTGCCGAAAATAATCTGGATCAGTGGTATCAGAGGAGGTTGTTCTTGATCGTTTTTTCAGTGCATGTCCCCGATGAGGTCCGAGTATAGAAAGTTGGGTCTCAATCTTTTCTCTCTTGAGTACAATCACTCTCGCACACCCAAGAAACCCTCAATGGTGGAAGAAAAGAAAAACGACGGAGTAGACGATCCTATAAGTCTCTTGCTTGAGCAAGCTCTCATGCGACAGAGGGACGAAATGATGGAGAATTTTTCCCACATCCTTCAACGCCTCCTGATAGCATCAGGCGCATATTCATCAAGAGACCAATTTGGAGGCACCTCGCCTTTTAAGGTACAGGTCAATTTTGATATTCCTATATTTGAAGGTCAGATAGATGTGGATGCCCTAGATAAATGGTTAAATCTGTTAGAAGGTTATTTCTCTGTTCATATTTTTTCCGACAGAGAAAAGATCATCTTCGCACTCCTTAAGGCTCTCCCTGATGTCAAACATTGGTGGGAAACTTATTGGGAGCAGAGTTCCACAGAGGAGTTTAGAATATATGGGGCTGAGCCCACTTGGGATTTTTTTGTGGATGCGGTAAAGGAATAGTATTACCCTGTTGGAAACTATGAGGACCAGTACATGATATGGACCACACTGCGACAAGAGAGGGGCCAAGTGGTTTCAAAGTTCACCAATACCTTCCATACCTTGCGCACCAAGCTGGGTATTAAAGAGTCTGAATGACATTTGGTTCTGAAATACCGTGGGGCTCTACACAGATACATTCAAACTGAAATGGAGTTTCTGGACATCTCATCACTCGGTGTTTCTTATCGATATGTTGTTAAAATCAAGCAGAAATTCAGGCACCAGAACAAACGGGAGTTCAGGCCTGCAAATCCGCAAAAACAAAAGTATGACAAAGATATCCCTAACAAACAATCTCCTGAAAACTAGTCCAAGCCATAGGAAAAGAAGGGTCACATGAAGACAAAGAAGGACACTGAAAAATTGTGTGATTTCCACAAAATCCCCTGGCATAACACTGATGAATGTCGCTCAAAACAATCATTGGTGACCGAGATCAAAGACAAGGAGCCAAACCCTGATTCATAATCTGATTCTAAAAATACCGGTAAAGGACAGATCATTGACGCAGACCCCACTACTATTGTCGCGACCGCAACAATTCAACCAGAAGAACCAACCGATCCTGAAGAGGGGGAATGCATTTTTCATTCACATATGTGGGTGAAGGGGATCCCGCTGCTTTTTATTGTTGATAGCGGAAGCCAGAAGAACCTTATCTCAACAGAGGTCATCAAACAGTTGGGATTGTCGACAACACCACACCCGTAGCCATACAACATTGGGTGGATTCACCAAGGATGAAATCTTCATGTCAACCAACAGTGTCGATTGTCATACGACATCCAACACTTCAAGGATGAGGTATTATGTGATGTTGCCCCACTGGATGTCTGTGATGTTCTCTTGGACCAACCATATATGTGGAAGCACCATGTTGTTTAAGAGTCTCGACCTCGCAGTGTAATTGTTTCTCTAGGGGGTCATCTCTATAGAATACTAGAGGTAGTTCGGACTATCATTCCACCTAAAAAGTGCCTCAAGGTAGTATCTCATACTACAAAATTCATCTTCTTCACAATATGTTCAAAAGGGGAACATAAAGACACTGGAACCACTACAACCTCACCCCAAGCACCTTCTATCCAACAGAATCAGGTTGACAAGGTTGTAGCAAAGCACTAATATTCCTTCTGCACAACGTCCTCTCATGTAGACCAACTTCTTGAACAACCTCAGCCCCAACAGGTTCGTGACAGACTTCCACAAACTGAGCAGCGCGACGTCTCCAACAAGGCAAGCAACTCACCAAGATGCAGATTCAACAAACGCTTTTGCCTCTCCCCCGGGAACTCAACGCAATGGATACCATTGCTTCTTAAGGAGGGAGGATTTATCTAGGTGGATATCGATGGCCACCCACCTTCTCCGACTAGCCCAAAACAATTTTCTGGCAACTTTGGCAATTTACTATTTTTAGCAGTTTTTAACTTCCGGGTCCAATTTGAGGGCCCAAATGAAGGTTTTTTGAGATCGAGGTTCTCAATGATGGCCTACAACATGATTGAGCCCCCAAAATGAATCTCCTCTATGATACCTTTCCAACGAGCTATCATAAGCATAAAACAAAGATCGTATGCAAAAATTACGACCTTGGGAAGTTAATGTACTAACTTACCAAAACGGGGCCCACATGGCTTTTGGCGCTTCATCTCGTAGGGTTAGGTTTTTGGATGTCTATGTTTTTGGAATTCCTGTTTATTGTAAAAATGCCTTTAGAGCCTCATTTAATCATCTTCTTGCGAATGCGAGTAGTCGTCACATCTCTTCTCAGAGATAAGCTACCACCATTCTAGCAAGTCTTTCACTCTGTATTTTTACAATCTCTGTACATTTATTTCATTAATAGAAATCATATATTACTATATATCTGTGTTTATGAATGCATCTCTGATACATTTATGTTATATTATTGAATTTCTGCGATATCTTTGTGCATTTCATTATTATATCTCCACTCTCATTTCCTATAATGGTTGAATTAATTTAAACAACCATTGAATTTCATAACACAATAATTTTATAACAGTAACTTCCGTAACTTAAATTTTACTATGAATAATAATTTTTTCTAACATAATACAACAATGCATAAATTTTAGATAAATACCTAAGTCTGATGCTAATAATCCTCCCTTGGTCCGCTGCTTGTCTCCTTGACCGCTGCTGCAAAATACTGCAAACACTACCCAAAACCGTCCTCCCTGCCAACTAGGTAGCTCTCTAGCCCCAGGATATCAACGGATATCCTGGCCCTCTGTGCCCAAAACCCCCAGCAACTCCGGTCCACTGTGTCAATGCCACTCACAATATTTCACCTCTCTCTCTGCAATACTCAGAGCTCCCCCAAAATCCATGGCCAACTCCCGTAGAATAATCCTCCCCTCCAACTCCTTCCCTTCCTTATCCCTCCTTCACCGACTCTTCCCCCCCCCATTTACTCCCTACCTAACCCATTTATTACCCTTATCCCTTCCCGTTAATGCTTTTATCTTCTTGGGATTCATATATTATTCCTTGTTGTATACGCAACCATTTTATATCATATACCATTAATCTATTAAATCC
>ML803353.1:43795-98398 GCA_009831015.1 Picea engelmannii | reverse complement strand
TCTCCTGTGAA
Organism: Picea engelmannii; assembly: GCA_009831015.1. Taxonomy (NCBI): domain Eukaryota; kingdom Viridiplantae; phylum Streptophyta; class Pinopsida; order Pinales; family Pinaceae; genus Picea; species Picea engelmannii. The sequence goes on along the minus strand of ML803353.1, from coordinate 98,387 downwards.
TCGACTGGTTAGCAGGTCGGCGGAGGCCGGTTTGTGTCCCTGCAAGTTAATAAAACCAAAAGGAAAGCAAATAAAACCCAAATGAGGGAGGATTTGATACCTAACTCCCCAGCGGAGTCGCCAGTCTGTTCGTGTTCAAATGGTCACCATGTGAGCAAATAGAGAGCACTTGCATACCCTGTTGGGTCTAGCAGGGCAGAACATCTATGGAGCATAGGGTTAGAGAAACAAAACAAACTACAAGCTAATATCAACTGAAAACAAATAAAACTGTGAAAAGAAACAACAAACATCAAACACAAAACACAAGTGTCACCAATGGTTTCAGGCTGGTGTATTGATGAAACCGGAGCACGCTGAAGGAAGAGACCAGAGGTTCCTTATTCCCCCAACGGAAGGCTCTTTGGGGCCCTCACACAGTTTGCTTTCCTTACAAATGAGAAGAACTGAGCATAGCAGTGAAAGAACTCTCGGTGATGCAGCTGATGGGTTGTTGTTTAAAGGATGAGCCCTTAAACCATCTGAAAAACATAACAGTGCTTAGAATTCCTTGCCAAAACAGTGTATCCTCACGACTTTTTATAGCAGCTCCTCGAGCGGTCACGTAACCTTCTCAAAGTGTGAACAGGGACCCTTTTAGGGTTTATTTAGGTCATTAACCCACCAATTTTGTGTATCCGGCTCTGATTTGAGAGTCAAATCAACGTGGGAGCCGGTCCGTAAGTGGTTGGGAGGCCGACCTATTCAATTAATGCGCCGTTTTAGCAGATGCGAGGGTTTTTGTGTTGACATCCGTGCGTCGAGCGCGCATGCGCGAATAACACGTTTTTGTCCTACGCATGCGCGTGCGCACCAAACTGCTGTAAAGAGCCCTTCAATTTTTGGTTACTTTGTATAGTTTTTGGCCCTTCTGGAGTGCTGTGAAATTAATTCAGTGCCATGAATGACTTCATTGCTATTTTGATGATGTGGAGTTCTTGTCGCCATGTGTAGATGAAATTTCAGTGATAACACACTCCTTTCACCTGCTCAATGCTCACCTGGAAGAGCTTCACAGAATCCTCAGTGATTCTAGTTTCTTTCTGAACTCACAACAGAGTTCTCCAACTGCACCTCGTGCCTGTGCTCAATGCCCACTTGGCAGAGCCTTTACAGAATCCACAATAGAATTATGTCTGCAACTATGTCTTCTCTCACACAACCTTGCCTCCAAGGTGTTCAACAACCTTGAGGTCTTCCCTGAGTTGTTGATTTCAGCTCTTGTGCCGCAACACGTCTTTGTCTGAACCCGCAGTATTCAGAAATGCATCCTCTGGGCACGGCTATCAGAACCCACAGTGTTCTGTCACACCCTCCTGGTGTGAAGCCTCAAAGACCTTCACCTGAAATCCAACCAACTCCTGCAAATGCACAACTACAGTATACATCTACAACATAAAAGAACACTCACAGACATTCACATAACACATAATAATGCAGGAAAAACTGCTTCTGATTATATTAAAAATGGCAAACACCTGTAATTACAAGGTGTTCTCAAGCTCTCTCTGGCTCTTCTCAGACTCCTACTCATCTAACTCTTCCACTTACTTACAAGATGAGATATTCTAAATCTCTTTTACCTAAGGGGGCTCTTAGAGCTCTTCCCTCCAACCTACCTACTCTATTCAATTACATTGAATGGGTTGTCTTGTCCAGAATGAGATCTAGATCTCAGCCATTACATACATTAATGACCGATCTTATCTACAGCCTGCACAAAGGCACGTCTTCCCAGATCAACAACTTAAACATTAAAGTTACATTGAATTCAGATTTAAATGAGGTTGCGCTTCTCTCTTAGCATGCGATTTGAATTCGCGGACGTGGCTGGCTGGCTGGCTGGCTGACGTGGAGAGATGCTCCTGCATCACAAATCATGGGTTGAACAAGGTAGAGAATTTCAACATCTCCCAAGCTTACTACAAATTGAAAAAGAAGACAAGAAATCATTAATCCCTTCAATTTGAATGCATATTTTCTCAAGGAGGTAGAATTCTAGGAACATGTAAAGAAAGAATGGAGACATTATGATAACACTCCGAGGGAATTAGAATTTTATCAATTTGTTTCTAATTGGAGAGTAAACAAATTACTCTCTACTTTCACATATAATAAACAAAAAAAATTGTACCATGAAATGATCTATGTGGAGAGGAAAATCTTAAAGTTCTGTGAGGAAGATAAGAAGGATGTTTCTCTTTGAAGCATCAAAAGGAAAATTAGGATTCGTAAAAAAAACTAAAAGAGATTTGTTGGTAGAGAAGTAGTCTCATTGGAGAATAAAAGGAAAGGCAACGTGTCTGGAAAATGGGGATGCAATTAATATCTTTTTCCATAACTATGCAAATCATAGAATAAATATAAATACCATTTAGGAGATACCTAAGGAGGGTGGAAGCAAGACTAGGAAGCTATGTGAGATTGTGTATTATTGGTTTGACATTCTAAAGGAATCTACAAAGAACCCTTAAGACTTAATATTGTTGAAATATTTAATATTGCAACTTTTTTTCTCAGGATGGTTGATGAAGATAAAAATGGAATGTTAATGGAATAATTCTCAAAGGAGGAATTTAAAGTAGTGTTAGAATCATTCGAAAAGGACAAAAATCCTAATCCTGATGGTTGGAGAGTGGATACTTTTATTGGTTTCTATGATATGATTGAGGAGGACCTTCTTTGGGTAGTGGAGGGTATTGATATACTCTTGTGTTTATTAATTTGGTTGGATAGTGGATACTTTTCTTGGTTTCTATGATATGGTTGAGGAGGAACTTCTTGGTTGAGGAGGAACTTCTTGGGGTAGTGGAGGATATCAACGAAACAAGGTATACTCTTGTGGTTATTAATTTTACTTTAATAGCTCTTATTCCTAAAAGAGATAATCATCAATATTTTGAGGACTTTATACCAATATAACCATGCAATTGTTTCTGCAAATTCATTTCAAAATGAATAGCTTCAAGGATAAAAAATTATTGTTTGAGTCTATTTTACTAGAAAAAATTATCTTTTTCAATAAGAGACAAATCCATGATTCCATTCGTGTAGCTTAGGAAGGCTTGCACACTATTAGAAAAAATACTATGCTAGCAACTCGTCATCATATTAGATTTATCTAAGGAATATAGTAGATCAAGATGGCTATACATTGGATGTAACTGATAGGTGGTAAACTAGATAATGGGTTGTATCTCCTATGTCTCTTTTGATGTTCTAATAAGTTACTTAGAAACAAAATTATTTACTCCTATAAGAGGGTTATGACAAGGATGCCCACTCTCTCCTATTTTGTTTCTCAATATTACAAAAGGATTAAGAAAATATATACTAGAATTAAGGATTATAAGGTCAATCATGTGGATAAAGATAGGTAGGACTATATCATTGACACATTTATTGTTTGTTGATGATTTATTGTTTTTTAGAAATACATATCTAAGGGATGTTAATATAGTAAAAACTATTTATATACCTACAATGTTATTATAGGAATGGAAGTGAATATGCTAAAATATAGAATGTTGTTTAATGGACTAGAGGAGGACCACTAAAGATTGATACAATAGGAATTTCATTTTCAAAAGAGTGATCTACAACCATGGATAAAATACTTTTGATTTCTATTTAAATTGAATGGTTATGGGATAAAAAACTGGAGTTGGCTGATTGATAAAATAGACAAAAGGGTGAGTATGTGGTGCAATAGATGGTTCTCTTTAGGAACAAGACTAACCCCATTCAAATCTATACTTGAAGCAATATCAATTTATTGGCACACTTTGTCTTATATTATGATAGTAGTACTTCAAAAAATAAATAGGAAAGCCTTCAAATTTTATGGAATAGAAATAAGCAAATGGATGGTATCCAATGGTTCAAATGTACTTATGGTGCAAAAACCAAATGAGGAATGGGGATGTGGATTAAAAAATATCAATTTCTCTAGGAAATAAATAGCTTCAAAATTGTCTGGAGACTAATCTATGAGGAAAATTGTGAAAATGAAAGTGTATAAACCTTGGTGAATCCTACTAATTTTCAAAATTCCAACTATAAAATGTTTGGCAATATTTCTATAAAAATATTCAAAATTTCTAAGGGTTTATATAGTTTCTATAAGATTTTGGTGTTTTTTAGAGTAAAATAATATTATCCTGAATTGGTGTTACGAGGGAAAAACTCTCTATGGCCAAGGGTAAACCACAACAGACAGGTATGACTGCATAAATCAACTCAATTCCATTGTATGCTATATAAAATAATGTGCAATATAAGAAAGAGGCCTACCTCAATTCAACGTTTGATGATGTTCCACCGTTGAGCACTTTGACCCAAAGATTTATACCTGCAATAAGTTCTCAACAAACAAGCATAGAAATTACACAGTGATAGTATAAAAGGGGTTACCACATCAGATAACATAATCCATTAATAAACATTAAAAACATGCCCATGGATAATAATCATATATTTGCACGATAACAATAGGATGGTAAAGGAGTATTTCTATTAATAATTGATCAGCAGAAGTGACAACATTACAGACTTCCGTGTCAGCATGGTTCGAAACCAAGGAACCAAGTTCCTTCCAACTAGGCCTCCACCACTTAAATCCTCCACCAAAGGAAAGCTCATAGGAGAGAGACAATGAGGTTCTCTCAACAATAGGGAAAGAGCGTGGGGGATGCACACTATGTTTAGACTTGAGGGACAAAGGGATGCAGACTCAATATGAAGTAATTTCTCCAGAGTAACTTTTCTCTCAAAGTTGAATGCTTTATCCTCTTTTTCATAGCTTGGAATTGTGCTTTTATAGTCTTTAAAATGAAACTGAAGGGTCGAGTCGAAACGTTTCCAGTATGTGGAAGGCCAAGGATTAGAGATCTTCTGTCGTGACATGGAAATTAGACTCCATTTTGTATTTTCTGGAAAAAATCCCGATGTACAAGGGATGTAGTGGAGCAGCCTGTGTATACACATGTTGTATAGCAGATAGGGCACATATATGTGGAAAAATGTGTATTTTTGGCTCTGGATTCATCAAAAAGGGATGACAAGTCTGCATAGGGAAATCGAAAAAGGTCCTCTATAAAATATAGCAATGGTGGGGAAAATATTGCTATGACATATGCCCCCTAATGTGTGATATCAGAGGAGTATCTTCGATGGCCGAAATACATTATAAATAACCCAAGAGTGGAGTGGTATAGAACTAGATGGATGGACTCGATTTCTCATTACATTTTGTATTGACTTTGCATACATGGATGCCAAGAATACAATGCAGATCTATGTGGAAAATATACCAAATAAGTGTCTGTGGCCATGTGGTTATATGCCAAAATTTGTCATAGTCACGAACAAGGCCCAGTGAAACAAGTCTCAAAATCAATCTAAAGATATATGTATACCATGGAGTACAATCTGATCTCCCATGATCACTGAAGTCAAATAGGTGTTGGTCCAATGAAAGGGAAGCAACAACTCAGGAAATTTGCGGCCACGTAGTGATGTCTTCAAGTCTTCTACACTGTCTGCCAAGGGTGCAAGTCTACATCATGTGAATAAAGGAGTTGAGGTCAAACATAATGAGACATCGTTTGATTACCGGTCATTGAGGTATACCATTAACAAATGTGAGACAACCTACCAATAATGAAAGTAGGTATCAAGGCACCAATTACATTCCTACAAGTGTGAATAAAGGAGTCAGTGTCGAACACTTGAGAAATCAATTGACCAAGAGACATTGATGTATTCCCATCTGTCAATGGCGAGAGTGCCTGCCACTAATGACTGCAATATTCAAGGTAGTCATAAAAATCTAGGTCCCATATCTAGAATAAATGAGTTGAATTCGATGGAAAGAGACCCATTGAAAGGAGATAATTAAGGCATCTCTCTTCGATGGAAAGAGACCCATTGAAAGGAGAGAATTAAGGCATCTCTCATCAATCAACACGAGGAACAAAGCAGGATCTTCATGATTTGGTGGAGATTGGATGAAGAACATGTTCACGAACCAACGACCCTGTGCATCTTTCGCATGTACCAAATGCAAGCAGTATACAAAAAAGACCCTCTGAATAGTAGCCAATGATGAAAATTGTTGACAAAGGCGAGGAAACCACCAATAAGGCTAATGGCATCTAAGACACTGCACAAATCCCAAAGTGTGAATAGATGTCCTGCCATCAAACACAAGGGAAACCACCCAGTCAACGACCAATGATGAAATGTCGGTTGTTGGGTTCAAGGTGACCTATCGATGATGCAAGTAGGGCCAGGGTGCATGATAAGACCATAGTATCATTTGATTCCGAGACAAACTAAGGGTATGAATGACATGGAAAGTCAATATTTTTTAGGAGTGGCCAACACAGGTTGATAGAATTCCTTTGAACATGAGCATGAGACATATGGTGGACTCCGACAGCATAGACTCAATGATGTGACTATTATATGCAGGAGGCATGAATAACGTTCTCTATAGGGACTGGAAGAGTAACCAGTCAGTAGAGAAAACTCTGTAATGAGATCAACTTCCTAAGGCCATGCTAAACCCAAAATTATGATGACACAAGAACTCAATAATTTTGTTCTCTGTTCAAAGGAGACACGACTACTACCAATCATAATATAGTACTCCCTTCCCGCCCATCTTTTTTTTGTTTTTTCATAACAAATGAATGATATGATGCAGAGGAGGAAACGAGTGTCGCAAGTAAGAACAACTAGTTTCAGTAGTGGAACGTACCTATGCTTAATGGAAGGAAATGCATGCAGGAGATGGACACTCGGGGTGATGTTACCTCCAAGGTATATGGTGTCAAACTGCAAAGGATATAAACAAGGCTCTTCTTGGTTGAGGATGCAAAAACTGCTTAGGCAATGGTTTATAACACAAAGCGAGAACCAGCTAAAGGCTCAATACTGCAAGCAAGGGAATGGCATGCAATCACAACTTAATGCAAAACAAATATCCTTTTTTATGTCTTGTAGTCTATTTGGTGTGAAAAAGGGGTAAACTTGTGCCAAATAGACATCTTTTCAAATCCAATCTACGAGTGTGAAAAAGACAAGTTCACTTGACAATCTTTTCTATTTTTGATAAAGAGTCAGAAAAGAGCTTAACTAAGACTCATGAACTTTCAAATCCAATTTAATGAGTGTGAAAGGGACAAATCACTAGGCAATATTTTCGGCTTTTAGACGAGTTGGAAAAGAGCTTAACTAAGACTCGTTTTCGAGAGTCCACGGGGAATAAGGTTGCATGTGAATGAATGAGAAATGAGGCTCATCATAAGGTCATGTATTGAATTATAATGGACTCTTGGTCCTTAAGGAAAAACTCGATATGGGCACCAAATGAAAAAGAGGATCTAACTAGGGCGCCCATGTTTGGTAAGTCTCTACCATTTATTAGTGACACTATTTATAGCAGACGAGAGGTTCTGTGTCACAACAAATGGGTTCGTTCCTAATGTGTAAAAAGTGGTAGTTGAAGGATAATGCAAAAATGCATGATGGAGTGGATACCTATCCTATATGTTAGGTTATGAAAATTCCTGCTCGAGGTGATGAACGACCAATCATGATGCTGAAATCTGCAAGAAAACTGAGTCAAAACTACAAAAAAACAACTCAAAACAACTCTTGAATTAGTCCATTAGGTGAAAAAATAGCATGAAATTTTATAAAGTGGGTAAACATAGCTTATAAATAGTAATAAATAAAAAATTACTGTATCATTTTGATTTTTGCCAAAATAGTGCAATTTGGACCAAAATACCTCCAAGATTCAAATGATGATTGCGGGAGCATCAGGCAACGAAATCATGAACCGTCTGGATCAGGTAACTCTTCATCTCATCCTCTTCAAATTTAGTGGATTACATTTTTGAATTAGGTTTCCATTTTTTAGTTTTTGAGGGTGTAAATTAGGATTTTTGGTATACGCGGGCCACCTTTGTTAAGGTCGCATGTATGAAGAGGTATACGCCCCTATGTGAACCACAGGGAGCATGTATTAATCCCTACACGTGACTATGTGCAAAGCAATCTGTGTATAGGTATGCAAATGGACAAAAGAGGGGTTCCAACTCAAAAAATTGATTTGTTTTTTGCAGGATGGTCCTGGAATGGAGAGAGTGAGAGCATGAGGAGGTAGATGCAGGTGTGGATCAAGATTCGGTGGCTCAATCAACTCTAAAAATATGTGGCTTGTACAAATTTTGGGCTCTCAAAGGAATGAGGGCCCAAGTGAGGTTTTTGGAGATGTTGGTGGGTTACTGGGACCCTGATAGTGAGAGCTTTGTCCTTGATGGAAAACGATTGAGGATTGAGTTAGAGGACATCTACTTCTTGACTGGTCTATTATGCTGAGGGGAGTTTGTGAACCTCAAGTCACGTGGATCAGGGAGTGGGATGAATATCGAGGAGTATATTGATGCCCAATGTGTAGTAGGGACTCCCAAGGAGGGAAGCCAAGTCCCCATCCGGGCAATAAGTATCCTTAGTTTGAAGATCATTGTTCTCGTACTGACCAGTATAATAGGTTTGGCCTCATTGCATCAAGCATCAAGGCTGCTTATGTTTTATGCAGTAGAGTGTGCTAAACCTACTATCTATGATTGGTGTACCTCACTGCTGGAAAACAGGGGAGTAAGCGAAAATTTGGGTTTGCCTATATTCTTTGCAATTTATTTTTCGAGCGGGTTCTAGATATGGAATCTAGAGTGGAGATCCTTCCTAGAGAACCACGCAATCCAGCCATGGCGTGGTGGATTGAGGTCATGAGACGGCATGGGGGAGGTAGGGTATCAATGCCCTACAACGATGATTTTTTCTTCTGGTGGCAACGAAAATTCATTGCTCTGGATGACTATCCCTATGAGGGGATCGATTTCAGAGGAGATCCTGATATGCCTCTTTCACGAGGGGCCACCTACGGTGATATAGTTAACAAGTTTTTAAATATTTCATTTTTTTGTATTTTTGTATTTAAGGAACAAAAATATTTTTTTTGGTTGGTGTTTAAATATTAACTAGACACTTGTGTAATCACAGACGTGGATCCACGATGGCCAGAGGGATTTATTCGACATATATAGAGGAATCGAGGATATGAGGCGATGGGAGGAGAAGCAGAGAGAGTCCTACAAAACGTGCAAGGCAACCTGTCTCGTTTGACACAGAGGATTCCTATGGTTTAGGTAGAGGATCTACCTGAAGCCATGCAATGACAGGTGTTTGGTGTACCTAGAGTGTGGGTACAACTCTTTCGACGTCTCACAAATGCCATGGTTTTCTACCATGACACACATCCGCTGCCATAGGTGTAGATGTCGTGGGATATGTATACCGGTTGTATATGTGTATTGAGGGTTTTAGACCTAATTTTGTAATATAAACACCATATTTTGAAATATATAAAAAGGGATGTTCGACTTTACTTATATCTTACAATGTGTACATTGATTTAATGGTTTTCTTTGATTTATTAATGTGACAAATTCCAATATAAAATGTAATTAGCATAGGCATTGGATACATGATTAGAAATCCTAGGAATGTGATAATATGTAATAAAATAAAATTTTCATTCTAAAAGACGCACCCGTAGGAATCGATGGAGTAAAGTAGGATCATGGACGTGGTAATGACCATTCAAATGACATACTACTAACTGGGAATCTAGTCAAACTTCTAAAGAGTGAATACCATGCGAGATAACATCGCACAAAAGTTCGATGATGGCGCTATATTCGGCCACATTATTCGTGGATGGCCCTAGGCATACACCACCTCAAAACACCATCATACCCTTAGGTGAGTAAACCACCCAAGTGACGGAAGCTAAGTTCCCTGTACAATGAATGGCTCCATCTGCGAATCCTAGGTAGACCAAAGACTTCCTTGACATCTGCCAACAAAGGGAAAACTCGATAAGCAAGCTAAAGACAAAAGAAAAAGGGGGAAAGAGATGTATATACACTAAATTTACATTAGTATACAAAGAGTTATGCCCAATATTAGGGCTCAAGCATAGTACCTTTTCAAGTAGATCCCATTTCTGGGCTCGACCAATTTATTCCCTTCATAATATTCTAACTCGTAGGCTCCTTTTTCTAGAACACATCGCGCGATGTAAGGACCGTGCCACATGGGGTTAAACTTACCTGCCCCTAGTGGTTCTTTGGCTTGGTCATACAAGAGGACCAAGTCACCCTCAGCATACAACCGAGGACAGACAGACTTGTCGTACTGAACCTTGACACGTTTCTTGTTTTCCTCGATAGTCGTAAAGGCATCCCGACGCTGCTCGTCAAGACTCTCTAGGTGCACAATGCGTCACTCTAAGTCTAAAGTGTAAGGTAGGAGCTCGAATACCAACTTGAGAGAATGGATTTTGAATTCAAAAGAAAGGATAGACTCCACACTGTGAACTAACTGAAAAGGGGAAAAATCAATGGCAGTCTTAACCGATGTTTGGTATGCCCAAAGCGTGGGATATAGCATGATGTGCCAATTGGAATTACTCTGACTGACAGTTTTTTGCAAAATGGTCTTGAGAGACATGTTGACGGTCTCTACTTGCCCATTTTCTTGTGGGTATTAAGGGGATGAATGACCGTGTCTAAACCCAAGCTTAGATGCTAGTTCTACCATCATTTGATTCTGAAAGTGACTGCCATGATCAGTGACAATCTCACTCAGGATACCGAACCGAGCTATAATTTGGTTGAACATGAAGAAGGCTGCAATCCTCCCATCAGATTTTATGGTATGCATGGCCTCGGCCCACTTAGTAAAGTAGTCGACGACCAAAATAATGTGTTGATGCCCCCCATTCGAAGTTGGGTTGCAATCGACGAAATCTACTCCCCACTTGGTGAAGGGACCGACGATAATGAATGGGTGAAGAGGGGCTAGATTTGAGTGCATTTTTCAAGTGAACACTTGGAAGGGGTGACACTTATTAACTTCTTCGATACAATCTTTAAAGATAGTAGGCTAGAATAACCAGCTCGCAGGATTTTTTGGGCTGTCGCAAGCCCAGATAGGTTACCACCACAAGCCCCTTTGTGGAAATCGTTTAGGACTGACTTGGCTTCCTCATGAGTTATGTAACAACGAAAGATATTATCTACTCCTTGGTGATACAAAGTGTCACCGACGATGGTATACTTTTTGGCTTGGTATCTAACACGTCGTCGATCATCTCGCGAGAGATGCTGAGCAAACTTCAAGGTTTGAAGATATAAAACAATGTCTCCATACTAGGGGTCGGACGAAGAGACAAGGAAAATGTGTTCATCTGAAAATGAATCAACATGGATAACATCCTTGTCTAATCGTGGAAAATTGGAAATGAACTCTGTAAAAACTAGCGATTTCTTGGACTTGGCCAAAGAAAAGTTGAGATCGAACTCTTGTAAGATGACAATCCATTTATTATATTTCCCCCCTATGATACACCTAGTAAGGACATATTGAAATGGATTGAAATCAACAACCATTGTAGGCTTCAAAGAAATATGTAGTGATGTAAATGTTGGACTGCGTGAACGGTAGTCAAAGCTAGCTTTTCAATGTGAGAGTAATTAGGCTCAGGACCAAGTAGATTTTGACTAAGATAGTAGATTATGTGCTCATGGAGATCATCATCCTCCTGAACTAGAACTATACCAATCATCTCTATAGACGCGACAATATACAACACGTAATCTCTACTATAATCAGGGGATTTCAACAGAGGGGCCGACACCAAGGCTTTATTCAAAGCGTCGAAAGACTCTTGGGATCACTCATCCCATATAAACTGTGTTTCCTTCTTCAAGAGGCGCATGAAACCCTTAATAATATTGGCATAATTCACTATGAATTGAAATATAAAATTAGCTTTCCCCTGTAAACCTTGAAGTTGTCTAATCGTGCATGGGGGAGGCAACTGAAGTATTGCCTCAACCTTAAGAGGATCTATCATGATCCCGGTCTCAGAAACTAAAAATCCTAAGAGACGACTAGACTTAATAAAAAATATTCATTTGTGAGGGTTTAACTAGATTCTATAGTAACGACATCTTTCAAAAACTAGCCAAAGGTGTATAACATGATCCACTCTCTTGTGAGAGTGAGAAACAATATCATCAAGGTAGGCTTCGACTATGTGCTTGAGATCGTGAAAAGTGAAATTCATGACACATTGGAAGGTTGCTCCAGTGTTTTTAAGGCCGAAAGGAATTTTCTGGTATGCAAAAGTACTCCAAGGACATATAAATGTCATGTTGTGTTGGTCCTCAGGTTTGATATGGATTTGGTTATAGCCTGAAAGTCCATCCACAAAAGAAAAAAACTTGCTTCCTGCACACTCATAGAGAATATGATCAATGAAAGGCATGGGGAAGTTATCTTTAGGACAAGCCTTGTTCAGCTTGCGAAATTCCATACACATACGAATGGTTCCTTTCCTTTTATTCATAGGAACGGGGTTGGATACCCATTCAATCAAGGGAACCGGGTAGATGAAGCCAACGTTAAGTAGCTTCTCCACCTCTTCCTTAATAGTAGGGGCCTTCCTGGGATTTACATCTCTAAAACATTGTCGAATAAGTTTAGCATCCGGGTAAGTTCTAATATCATGCTCAACAATATGAGGGTTGATCCTTGGCATCTTCATATGACCAAGCGAATACATCTCAAAATTCTTTGAAGAGTTCGGTATAGATTAGAATTTCTTCTGGCGAACAATTTGCACCTATATTTACATTCTCAATATTTCTAGGGGTACGAGAGATATAAATCAAGATGGTAGGAGAAATACTTTCCATATTTCCTTCAGCATAAATGTCGTGCGTATCAAGTGGAACTACAGCATGACCGACTATCTCACTCAAGGTAGAATGAAAGTCATCTTGCTTGATTCTTTCAATACTTGGGAGAAAATGAGATCGATGATGCATATCATCCCAAGGACTCTTATAACCATTCATGGCTTCGACGATGGATTCATCCAAAGGAAAAGTCTCATCTAAGAAATCATGTGAAAAATACAACGAGGTGGCCCATACAGGCCTAAGAACAGGATCCTCCTCGTCCGTCTACGATGTAACAAGATCGGGATCAGTGGAAGAGTCAAGAACAACTTGATATGCAATATCTGTTGCCGATAGTGGCATATCCATGCCAGCATGTAATTGACCTTCACTCGACGAAGTCAAAGAAGGTAGGGTCCATGGATCACTAAGATAGGAAGTTCGGAAAGGAATGGACCTCCCTGCTAAAGCATGCCTCCTAGACATTGCATAAACGTGGTGAATCGGTGTTGAGAAGTCAAAGGTACCCATAAGGGAGGAATACATTCTGATGTCGATATTCTCAGTTTTCGGCTGAGAATTGTCGGTCACGGGGATCGACGGTCCAACAAATGCGTTAGGACTAGAGTATGCAAAGGATAACTGGATGATAGTCACGATCTCCCCTTGATGAGGAAAACAAAGTGTACGAAAGACAGACGATATGAAAATGACCATAGCATAGGTCTAATTGCGACCTAGTAATAGGTTATAATCAAGAGGTGCATCAACTACCTCTACCTCCACCTCTACCATCTTCCCACGTAACTGGACCGGAAAGGTAGGGACAATATCATGAGGGAGGAAGGGATGACCATCAAATGAAGTCAACATGTTCGACGACTTGGAAAGGGTCGAAGAACCAAGAGCTTTCCAACATACCAAGGACATCATGCAGGTGACAATACCTTCATCAATGACTACTCGTTTGATAGTATACTTGGAATACTCCATGTGGATTTGGAAAGCCACATGGTAGGGTAAGTGAGGATTCACATCCGTGACGTCAAACTTGATAACTTTCGAGCCACTAGTTGCTAGAGCTCCTAAGGCATAGAGTAAGGAATTCATCTGTGATGGACACGTCTGGAGTACCTCCAAAGATGACATCACACAAGGGGTTTTGCCTAGATCCTCAATGATAGAGTAGTTCTGGGCGTCTCTAGCATTAGGGTTGTGAGTAGAGTGCTTGAGTACTCCTTTAGGAATATGAGGAAGTGGCTTTGGTTTCTCAATCTGTAGGTTCATCTCTGGAGGGGGAGGAGGAAATTCTAGACCGTTACTATATTATGAAGAGATATAATCTCGAGAGTGGGTGGCTATATCAATTTCTGCATCGAGCATATTGATACAAACACGGTCGCCATCTTGTGGAGGTGGGTTTTGACTTCCATCGGGCGCATTTTTGGCATTCAAAGAGCTCAAGGATAAGTGATGGTTGTGAGGGAATGGATTCGTCAGCACAACAGGTGGTAGATTTAAAATCCTCACAACCTCTGTGAGTTTGGGGCATAAATGTGTAAGGTGGTCATCGGTACAAAGTTTACAAGGAAACTTCACCTTACGTTTCTCTTTCTTTCCCTCTCTAGCATTATCATTCTTCTTGCCATTATTATCTTTGTCCTTCGACTTGTTACCATTTTTCCCACCCTTGTGATTGTTTCGACCTTTCCTTTTATTCCCATCTGGTTGTTGGTCACCATTTGGGTTTTTCGACGATTTCATGGAATGTACATCCACCGACTGGGTGGGTTTGGAGGATGCAGACGAAGCTGATCCTCTAGAAGAATTCATCATCGAATCTGTGGACTTTACATTGGTGGACCCTACAATTCCATCGACATGAGGTCTAGGTTTTTTCTTAGGATCGTAATTTGACCACGATGCATCTGGAAGAAGGTGATATAACATCTGAGACTGAGCATATATTAAATCTAAATACTAGGCTATAAAGATAGCTTCTTCCTCATTGGAGACCCTGAAAATAGAAACGTCCTTTGAGATAAGAGGGTGCAAAGACTTTAGGAACCACTCTAGGAGAAAGGCCGGGGGTATAGGAGTCTTAAACAACCACCTCTGTCTACACCACTCTTGGATATAATTCGAGATGTGAGTGGCGGTGTCCTGGCGTAAATTCGACAAAAGTTTGAGGCCAACATCATAATGAATGGGAAATTGAAATTGGTTGAGAAAGGCCACCACCAACAGATTAAATGACCCATATGTCCCCCTAGGTAGCTCAATGTACCATTGTGAAGAAACTCCAATGAGAGTGCATTGAAACAATCGTAATTTAATAGAATCATGGTTCAGGGAATTCAATGAGAACCAAAGGTGAAAGGTAGTAACATGTTCACCAGGGTCCTCTCCATTCTTACCCTCAAACTTTGGAATGTCTGGAGGAATTTTTGTGGGGATGGGGGGCCATCTGGGATCATGACTCACCAGGTCATTCATTAACTTAGACAAGTCTGGCAGATTGAGCGTGGCTAGAAAAGGGAGATGGGGTTGCGACATATGGCCCCATCCTCCCATGAAATATTGTGTGCTCGGAACTTCATTCCACCAAGGATTCTAGTAAGAACCAAATCCCTGTCTGGAATTATAATGCTGTCCTCCAAGCTGATTTGTATAGGGTGGGTTGGGCATCACTCTAGTAGGAATGTTCAGATAAGGATTATGAAAATCGTCCCTAGCAAGATTGGATCTGGGTTTGGGGTTTACCAAAGTGTAAGACTGACCTCCTCCAGGTGGGAACCCAAAGGATTGAAGTGGATTTGTCATGCCAAAAATATTGGTTGGAATCAGCACCGATGAGGCAGGGATATAGGGCAGAACTTGTATGCCAGCTAGGTTGTTCCATCCAGCCATAGAAGGATTAGACCCAGGGTTAAGAAAAGGGACACTTCCTACATTAGGATTCATTTGGGGGATATGAGAACCACCAAACGGGGAAGGAGTGTAAGGAGGTGTAGTGCCCCCAATTCCAAGGCTAGCATTAGGAATGACAGCTAGGATGGCAGTCGAAAACTATGAAGTGAATTTAGGCATACCATAAGAAAATGGACTAGAATCCATAAGGATGGAATGAAAATTGTAACTCGATGAGTGACCGAAATCCCCAAAAGGTTTCAAGGCAAGAGATGAAGCATTAACTATAGGTCAAGCCATATTACCGGTATAAGCCTCTGGCATTGCAACTGTAGCGGTTGAAGGAGTCGAAGGGGTGCCATTAACTATAGTGGGTATGCGAGTCGAAGAACTCCCATTGTTCTGAAGACTAGACTCAGTATTCATCCTTGTGGAACCACAAGTCTGAAAGGTGGATGTGTGTGTACCACTTCTAAAAACTCTACGCCTTTTATAAGGAAAGAACCCAAAATTTGGTGGTAACTGTAACAATCGACAGGATCGGCGGGGAAGCTGGTCTGACTCCATGACGACTTATGACTCTAAAAACTAAAAATATATCCTAAGGCCAGCTAGTAGTTAAAAAGAATACCAAAAATTCAAACGGCCAATATGCATGGAAATGGGCTAAAGTGGTTGAGTGGCCTCCCTCGCTAAAGAAGGTGTGCCTCGTCCAAGAGGGAGACTTCCTACTAAAGTTTGGAGGTAACAAAATCAGTTATAGGGGCCCTCATGGGATTAACAACCAGTCGGTCAGATCCCCTTGGAGAGGTAATCCTCCATAAATGCTATGTGTTGTCTGACCCCTATCTAACCCAGGGTACATGCATAATAACCCCTGCAAGTAACCTATGAGATACCTAAGTCAAGAAACTAATAAACCACTGTATAACCAAAGCACAGGCGAGGATTCATAAGTCCAGATCACTGTATGGGTAGGGTAACAAAGCCTGAATCCTTGAAAGAACCACCTCTCACAGAGGTATGTGTACTAGCAAGATCCCCAAATATGAATAAATCCACAGAAATATCTCTGACACTAGTTGTTTATCCAGGGGTTATCCCTTCAACTAACTTCACGCGACCTCATGATTAACTCTGGTGTGAGCAGAGCCTCCTGATCTTACCAATTATACAATGGACTTCTCAACTCCCTATATCAGACACATATGTTGATTCAATTGCCTTGGAGAAGTTTACTCACAAAATCCTATTCCAAGGCACTAAATCCTAGACTAGTTTGTGCACCCTAAAAATAAAATCTTGACTAATCAATTTTAGTTTAAAGCATAAATTTTACTGTCCGTGATTACTCAAAAGGGTATGTAAGTGAAACTCATGATGTTATGACTCTGGAAGAAGATAAATATGAATATAATGCAAAGTCTATATTTAACTTTTCAATGAATGATATGCTAATAAAAACAGTGCAATTTTCAATTTCAACTCTGCAATTCAGAAGTAAAATGAAATATTTCACTAAATGCACTAAGCTAATGATAAAGGTTCAAAGACAAAAATGCTAACCAATGAAAAATGCCTATTTTTTTGTATTTTCAATATATTAAAGAGAAAATGCATGGACTAAAAAGAAACCTGATATATAAATTCTACTATGTATAAACAAAATAACTTAAGCAGAATACCAAGCAACCAAGCAAACAACCCAGGGTTCAAGGAAAAATCAAAAATAAAAAACAATGAGAAAGACTATGCCCATAAATTCAACTCCCAATAGGTTTCCTGTCAACCTAGAGAAGCTCAACATGCACTACAAAGACCTAAGAAGGCTCAACAAACATCAAATCCCACCCAACATTCACTAATCCAAGCAAACAAGCAAGGGAAAGTGGTATAAGCAACTGTTCAGGAGAACAATGTGTATCTGCACATCTTGCAGAGAGGTAGCACACATGTATACATGACTGTCAAAGCAAAAGGAGCATACAGGCTTTAAAACAAGGCCAAGCAAGGGAAAAAAGGATGAAAACTTAGACTTAGAGTGAACTGAATCTGTCAAGCAGTGATATGACAAGAAACACAAAGGAAAAAGAGCAATGCAAGAAGAAAAAATACTTCAACCCTTAAAAGAAATATCTCTCCACAGAGTAGTCACCAATTCTGTTACGAGGAAAAAACTCTCTATGGCCAAGGGTAAACCACAACAGACAGTTATGACTGCATAAATTAACTCAATTCCATTGTATGCTATATAAACTAATGTGCAAGATAAGAAAGAGGCCTACCTCGATCCAATATTCGATGATGTTCCACCATTGAGCACTTCGACCCAAAGATTTATATATGCAATAAGTTCTCAACAAACAAGCATAGCAAGTACATGGTGATAGTATAAAAGGGGTTAGCACATTAGATAACATAATCCATTAATAAACATTACAAACATGCCCATGGATAATAATCATGTATTTGCATGATACCAATAGGACGCGAAAGGAGTATTTCTATTAATAATTGATCAGCAGAAGTGACAACATTACAGACTTCCATGTCGGCACAGTTCGAAACCAAGGAACCAAGCTCCTTCTAACTGGGCCTCCACCACTTCAATCCTCCACCAAAGGCAAGCTCATAGGAGAGAGACAATGAGGTTCTCTCAACAATAGGGAACAATCTTGGGGGTTGAACACTGTGTTCAGACTTGAGGGACAAAGGGATGCAGACTTAATATGAAGTAATTTCTCCAGAGTAACTTTTCTTTCAAAGTTGAATTCTTTCTCCTCTTTTCCACAGCTCGGAATTGTGCTTTTATAGTCTTCAAAATGCAACTGAAGGGTCGATTCAGAACGTTTCTAGTATGTGGAAGGCCAAGGATCAAAGATCTCCTGTCGTGACATGGAAACTCGACTCCATTTTGTATTTTCTGGCACAAATCTCGATGTACGCGGGATGTAGTGGAGCATCTTGCATATACACATGCTGTATAGCAGATAGGGCGCGTATATGTGGAAAAATGTGTATTTTTGGCTCTGGATTCATCAAAAAGGGATGACAAGTCTGCATAGGGGAATGGAAAAAGGCCCTCTATGCAAGATAGCAATGGTGGGGCAAATCTTGCTATAGCAATTGGTTTTATAAAATATGGAATTTGGAAAATAATTTTTTGGAAAAATAAACATGGAAAATAAACCCAATGGAGAAATTTATCCCCCAAAAATTCCCCTGGTAGAAGCAAGTCATCTATCAAAATCATAGAGAAAATAAAACTATTGTTCACTAGATAAGGAATCTGTTTTTTTTTTTTAACAATGCTTTAATATTCTAAATGGCATTGATGCAAACCTTTTCACTTGTAGGCAATTAGATAGCATGAAATACTGGATATGGAGAATAGATGAGGCTGATGGGTTGGATGTGGAAAACCCTATAGAAATTTAGATGAAACATTAACACCTTTTCATGAGAGACAACTATTGATGTTTTCTCAAGTTAAAAATATGAGGACTATAGATATTTGACAACAAGGATTAATGAGAGCCAATATGGTGGGACAATAAGGTAATAATATATATCACTAGATTCCACATGTGGAAGCCTTGATTAGATTTCGTGTGAGAACCAAAATGAAAGTATATGTATTATTATTCTCTAACAAATATTCATTGGGTACATATATTGCCAAGTTAGGGTACAAATAATTTTTTTAAAATGAGGTTCAAAATAATTAATCTTTGTGGTGAAAAACATTATGGAAAGTTACAACACCAAAGAGTGCTAGAAATTTTATGTGGATTTCTTTAAGGGACAAGGTATTGAATTGGGAATTCCTCTAAAACATGATCAAGAAAGGATATGAGAGGTGTGTACTCTATAAACAAGATGCAAATACTATTAATCAATAGTTAATAATTTTCCCATACACAAATCTATATGGATAGGGATGGAATGGTTCACAATTGATAGGCGAATTTGGTAGGGAGGCAATGTAGAAAAATGTTTAAGGAAATTGTTTGAAAAAAGGAATTAAAAATACTTAGAGAAATTCCATTGTTGACTATTTGGGATATATATCTTTCAAGAAACTCAAAAATTTTTAGTGGAAAATATATTTGATATTTTCAATGTTCTTGATATGTAAACTACCATGGATATTCTACTAGAATAGTTCATCACAACATATCTAGTAAATAAAAATAAAATCTACACTATGAAGGTTAAATTTCTTTAGATTCCATAATATTTAGTTATTGATTTTCCGCTTATGCATGAAATAGATAAAATGCGGAAATTAGAAAGAAATAAAATAAATCACACACCATCCATAAAATAACAAAAATATTTTCTCTAGGAAACCCTTATGGGAGAAAACCCAGCTAGAAGGTGAGGCTGCTCTATTATATTTTCTCTGGTATGAAAATAATGTAAGTAAAAAGGTGAAGGCACTCTCTAGGGAGTTACCTGAGACCCAAGGCATGTTAGGATGCTATACAAAATTAACCCCCTTTGTTATTCTCTTTAACTTTCCACTCCTAGTTTCTCTAATTAGCTATGGAACAAAATAAAATAGAATAGAATGGAACCCCTTCTCCTCCCAACGACCCAATACTTAACATATCCCAATAGCCATCTAGGGGTAGAGTTTTGACTTCCTCAACCCTCAATTGTGATAAAGTTTTGGAGCTTCTAGAATATTTTTGGAAAATCCACTACATGGATAGCCTCACATGTTTAATTAATGGAGGATGATGTGGCATCCACTTGCACCATGCTGACCAATACAATAGGTCAACTTGTGGGAGGAAACAATTTCACATACAAACTCTGACTAATGAAATTATTCAACCATTGGAAAGGTCTGGATTTGTAGAGTATATAATATTTCTCCATAGTAAGGTTTGGACCATAAAAAGGTTATGTTTGATGCCTCAAAATGGCTTCGAAAGATTTTAGAAATTGTTTGGGACCCAAATTTCCAAATTTGGACTGGCCACCGAAATGGCCCTGCAAGTTGGTTTTGTTGAGCACACACTTAGACTGAGAAGGGGGGGGTGTGTTTTAGCGTCATTTTACACTATACATGTATACGATGACTCATTGGCCTATGTTACATCCCTTTCCTTGCTTGGAGGACTTAAATCCCCTTTTTCCTCCTCAAAATATTATTTAAAAACCCCATTTATCAAAATGTATGCGACTTTCATTAAAGCAACTTGTGTACATATGTAGGTTCCCTATTAGCAACTCACATACATGTTAATTTTGGCTCAAAAAAATATAATCCTAACATTCGGGTGGATTTTATGGGCTTTTCCATTCCTTAACATCCTAAAGCCTATACATAATGACTCCAAACATCAAAGTGGATTATAAAAGAGAGCCTTGGGGTGGAGGAAAAGAATAACCAAGATGGTCAAGAAGTGCATCCTTATGCGGCCATTTTGAATATTGTCCTACAAGTTCCCTGTTTTCCTAGTGTCTGAGGCTGTCCCCTTTGCCCAGAAACCATTACTTCTAGAATTTGCATTCTCCTTATGTTTTCAAGAAGAACATATTTGTCTTTCTTGGACCTACTAAAGTGCAGAGTGTTGGAGGCACTCCTATACATATTCAGCCTTGGGTTGAGGAACTTAGAGCCTAGTTCTGGGATCATGTCGTAGCGGTTATCAGTTGTAACCAAGCCATTTTTATTTAATCAATAAAAAAAATCTCATTCTCGTTCGATTATTTGTGTTAATTTGTGATTATGATTATATTATGTGTATGTTATTTTAAATATAACATTGAATCTGAATTGATTACATCAAGTTAGTTAACGGATAACTACTTTCTTGTAGTTGTATATTTCTTTGTTTGTAGGAATTCCATAGAGAAATACATCAAGTGGGATCTACTTCAAACGTAGGATTCCAGGTGCATTATTCTTCCCTTTTTCTAAAAGTTAGTTATTGTAGGTGGTTATTCCTAATTTTTTGTTTAATTAGATTCCGAGAGAAGTTTCCTTGGGTTCTGATCTATTGTGGTTCTGACCCAAAAGCCATAGGAAGTAATATTTTGTAACAAAATTGGTGACTCCATTGGGGATTCTCCCTTTTTTGGGTCGTTATAGGGTTCTTGTTGGGTGAATTTATTTTGAAGTTTTTGTTTGTTTGTTTTGAACCTTGGTTTAGTATTCTCTTGATTTCTCTGATATTTTCTGAGTCTTCCAACCCTCCTCCCTCAGGTTTGAGGTATTTTTATTGGGTGTACATGGGTTTAATTTACTATAGTCGCATACATACATAAATTTTCTTGACCAAAGTCACGTACATTAGCTTATATACGTGATGTTATAGAACAAAGTATCACAAGGATCTCACTAAATGAACAACAAGATCTTCCTAGGATCCTCCCTTGATCTGAGACATAAAGGGGGTAGATTCCTATGGTTCTCCCTAGAGATAATTATATTTTTTTACTTTTAACCAAGAAGGGTGTTGAACATACCTTTTGATCGATGGTTATCCTCACATATTTGGATGATGCAGCTCTTGAGATCCAACTCTAGCTCCTACAATATGCTTCCTTGGGATTGAAGGTTGTCCTATCATGCCTCGGTTGTTGCAACTCCTTAGATCTAGCTACAACACCTGCAATCTTGCTTCCTACACAAAAGGATCCAAACAATCATCTATCTACTATCCTTCTAGTGTTAGGAAACCAAACTCACTAGACATATCTAGATCTATTGCTTATAAGATCATATCTAAATTACTCATGCATTAAACACAAATAATACAGAGGAAAACCAATGATCTATTAATTAATTTAAGAGAAATACATCAAACTCATAACTTGGTTGTTGATGATTTCCTCCTAGTCCCTAGCTCCCCGTGCTCTTCCTTAGACTCTTTAGATTCTCTCTTTATTCTGACAATGTAACCATCCTCAAAACTCCTCTCCTCATATCCTTGATTTTGCCTTTCCTTATAGAATTTTAGAAGAGATTGGATATAGGCTTCATGACATGTGAATTAGGTGGATACAAGTCATGGATAGGTGGATACTGTTAGCGAAATTTCTTGTCCTAGGCACAAGAGTATTCGGGTCTGCAAGTTGCATGAGAAGCACCTGAGTGCAGCATGGAAAAATCTTGTTCTAAGGCTTCCAATTGAGGAAGCGGGTGAAATTACGTTGTCAATAGCCCAGATTCATCCTTAAGAGAAGATCAACAGTCATCGGGATATCGAGACTACCAAGTTGACCGATGTATAGCGACAAATAAGCGACTATGTGCCAAGACTGAATATGGGTCGTCCGATCCCGCAACACATAGTGCGAGATCTAGTCGACATATCGACATTCAGGAGTTTGAAGGGTAAAAGTCCCTCATCATATCACATCTCGAAACCCCGAACCTCGGAGTTATGAAAGTGCCCAGAGTCAGACCCGCAGTATCGCAAAGCAGCCTCAACCGTTCATCCACAGGAGACACCTGGCGCATGATTAGGCTCCTTTCCTTTTAGCCCATCGTGACTTCGAAATGCAAGGAATAACCCTGTCATATTCCCGATGCGCGAGGTGCCGAGAGTGTCCAGGACCCGAGCCCACAACATCACCGAGTAAGTTTAGGGTCGTCAGATCTGAGAGGGACGTGTGGTGCCCAATTAGGCCATCTCATCATTTCGCTCATCGCAGATGTGAATATACAAGGATTAACTCCTTCCATTTGCAAACGCCAAAAGAATTTTGGGAATAGACACAGGGTCATAGCCCGTGGTCACTTGGGAAAGAAAGGAGTTGTGCAAAAAGGGGCCAAAGGCATCGAATCTAGTCCCCGAAAGGATCATCGTGATCTCCATGCACCATCTGATCTGACCTTGATTCTGGTTTTTGCCTGGAGTAAATGAAGGTGAGAAGGGGTGGTTGAAACCTCTCCTCAGGCATTAAGTGAAAATTATGGATAATCTGGCAAGCAGTCTTCTCGAGAGGGTCTTGTGTACCCATTTTTCTAAAGAATCCATGCCGAGTCCTCGATCAACTAGAGGAGGTCTGCACATGCTAGCTCGACACTTAATGGCTCAACTACTCCCCTTGTAGGAGCCATGCGTAGTTAAGGTGGCATATGACAAAGCATACCTGTCCGAATTTGGCTGAAGGGACACCACGCCTGGATAACTGAGCACGTTGATGTTAGGCGATTTTATCTGAGTATATAAAATCAGTCTTTGTATTTTGTAATTATCGATGGTTGAGAAAGGCTCCTGGTGGTAAACTTTAATGAAGCATTGTTTTCGTGGTTATGTGTGGACTCTTGAGACTTCTTGTCTTATGAATGTCAGTTTTTATTTCGCGTCTTTGTTTACACTGTATTAGAATGGCTCGGAATTGGAGAATCTAGTCGAGTTGTAACTGTTATAGGATGATGTAGAGTTTGATCACTGTAACAGTTGCATTGTTTCTAATCGGTCCTTGTGATTTTCTTAGCACTGAATGACTTGGAATTGGAGAATCCAGTCAAGTCCCCCCTTTCAGTTTCTCGAAGCCCTGAACTAGAGGATCTCGCATTCATAGTTTTTCTTCTACAAATTACTGA
Organism: Picea engelmannii; assembly: GCA_009831015.1. Taxonomy (NCBI): domain Eukaryota; kingdom Viridiplantae; phylum Streptophyta; class Pinopsida; order Pinales; family Pinaceae; genus Picea; species Picea engelmannii. The sequence goes on along the minus strand of ML803353.1, from coordinate 74,042 downwards.
AAGGCCTGTTGCCTGAGGTAGTTTGTCCACTCCTCTCACCAAGTCTTCAACCTGCTCATTTTCAAATCAACCCACTGACTGAAGTTAGATCAAGACCTCCTTTTCTCCTCACATGTCGGACCCAGTCCCTGAGTTTGAGTGATATCTTCCTAAGTCTCTACCCATTTGATCACCCATTAAAAATATCGTGACATAAAACTAATGGGCGTCGGGCTCTGCTCCTGCTGCAATCCAGGAGTGACTTCCGTCGCCAACATTTCTGGCGCCGTTCTCAGGGACGAAGTTGAAAATTTTCCCCGAGATTGAACGACATTGAGCCTTCGATTCTGAAGGTGCATCGGGTATCAGAGCCTTTGAAGATTTCTACTGTGCACCTAGCGACTCCATTGTGACAACTCCACTGCGGCAAGCCTGCCAAGTTAATTGTGGCTTTCAGAGGTAGACACATGCGGTCTCATCCACAACCGGCTCTAGCTACACCTAAAACTGATCGGGAGGTGGTCCTTGGAAAAGGAAAGGCCTCTGAAGGAGAAGCTATCGCTGCTGAACCAAGTAATCCTCCATATCCTTCTGTAAGAAATCCATTTTCTCCTCCTTAGTTTCCTAACAGACCGCTTTCTGAAGTTTCCCGTTTCCTGAATTTCGGGAGTGTCCCTGTTGAGTTTCCCTCCTCTAGTCTCGGATTAGAGGGAGAAATCATTGTCACTCCCATTTCTCCTGAAACTTTACCTTGGCATAGACCCAGGACTATAGAAGATTTCCCCACTCCTAGCCTTATCGCTCCTCCTTTTGTTACTGTCATCGCTTCTGTGCAAAAGGAAACATCAACCGACTTAAGGTCGCTAGCCTTCTCACTAAATCCCCTATTGTTTCCCACTCCCCTTAGAAGATTATCCCCAGTATCCCCTTTTCGGGCTCCTTCTCCTCTGAGTTCTCCTCCACACAATATCCCTATGGTAGGAGCAAATCCCCCTATGACCAGAATGGAGGCCATTATAGCCTCTAGGTATGCTCCCCTCATGCTATTGCATCCTCTCAACGCCCTCCCAGCAGATGGTTACCTCAAACAGCTGCCCAAGTTTACAAGTGAGGAGGACATAACTGCAGAAGAACACTTAGAAGCCTTTTACAGTTTCACAGATGATAATAAAATCATGCATGCAGACGTATATATGAGGATTTTTGTCCATAGTCTGCAAGGCGAGGATAGAAAATGGTTTAAGGCCCTGCCTCTTGGATCTATTGATGGGATCGAAGCTTTAGATAATGACTTTTTAAGACAGTGGGGAGATAAAAAAGACTTCATGTATTACATGACAGAGTTTGGGTCTTTGAAGAGAAAGGAAGGAGAGTCTGTCTCCGACTTCTCCAAGAGATTTAATAAAATGTACAACAAAATCCCTGCTGAGATAAAGACCTTCGAAGCTTCTGCAAAGATCACTTATGCTAACACCTTCGATCCCGATTTATGCCTCCTATTGAGGGAAAGAAGAGCCACTACTCTAGCCCATATGCAAGATGTAGCCATGGAGGTAGAATCTAACATATTGGTTGTTGACCGACTCAGGAACACTGCTGGTAGAAACATATCCAGGTAGAGGCCTGAAGCTTCCTCATCTAGCTCCTCTCCCCTACCCCTACATATGAGACAACTAGAATACTAAAGTCACTTTCTGCTAGAATGGAAAGGTGGGAGTTAGAAGGGAAGCCCATGTACAGAAATCCCCAGAATGTTGATGGTAGAGGTTTCAGGAGACCTGATAACAATGGACCATGGGCCTTCCCAAGGGAACAAAGGGAAAAAGACAGAGAAGATCAAAGGATTCAAACCCCTCTCCAAAATAACCTAGTTACTCATGAGGGAGAGGAGGAGATAGATGAGTTCGACCCCGAAATTCATTGTGTTGAATAAGCTCCTCCTTTTCCCCATTTGACTCAGTCTGCATATGAAAAATCCCTGATGAACATCCAAATCCATGAATTAGGTAAGGGAGAAAGGGCCTGTCACATCTCCAACAGATACAATCTCAGGTCAAGAAAGAAAGAAGGAGACTTTGACAGCCAAGACCATGCCCTCATAGCAGATAGGCCTACTAAGTCTGCGACAGCCACTACTAAAGAAAATAAAACTTAGAGTGCTTCGCCAGTAGCCAAGGAGCCTGTCATTGAGGTAAGGGAAGTTCCTAAGCCTAGCCCCTCCTTCAATTTTAAGCATGAGATTCAGAAGATTATAATTCCTGTACCCCTATCTGAACTCATTAAAAACAAAGATTTTAAAAGGTCCCTCTCCAAGTTGCTACAATCTGAGTCCCCCCATCCTCCCTCTGACTCAGTTAACCTTCAATATGAGAAACCAACTATCATCCTAGGTCCCATGGTAGAAGACAAATATGATTCATCCCCTCCTTTCTACACCTCCCTGAACATACATGATAAAGTGTTGCATAATTGCCTCATGGATTCAGGAGCTTCCCATAACCTTATGCCCAAAATAGTAATGGAAGAGTTGGGACTAGAGGTGACGAAAGATTATCATGATTTGTATTCTTTCTATTCAAGGAGAGTGCAATGTCTAGGGATCATCAAAGACCTAGTGGTTTCTTTGTTTCAGTTTCCCATGAAGAGTGTGGTCATGGATATTGTGGTAGCTGACGTTCACCCCAAGTTTGGCATGTTGTTGTCAAGGTCTTGGATTAAAAGACTTGGAGGAACATTACAGATGGATCTCACATATGCCACCATTCTGGTCTTTGGAGGGGAACACAGGAGGTTGTACAAAGAATCCCAGCTAGCCTATATTGTCAGCGATGAAGAAAACCCCACTAACCACCCCATCTTTGCACTTGACATGGACTTAGGGTCTAGTTTGTTACAGATCACTGGAACTCCAGAGGTCCCTTTACAGATAAGAAAGCAGCCCATTCTTAACCAGCAGATACCTCCTCCAACCACCTCTGTTTGGAAGATGTTCTTTGACGGAGCTTCCTCCAGTATAGGCGCAGGTGCTGGAGTGATTTTCATATTGCCTTGTCAAGAGACCATATACCTGTCATACAAGCTAGAATTTGAAACTACCAACAATGTGGTGGAATATGAAGCTCTTGTTCTTGGTAGGAGGGCTACAAAAGAAATGGGAATTAAGGAGGTGTCAATGTTCGGAGATGCAGAATTGGTAATCCAACAGGTCAGAGATGTTTACCGGGACAAGCATCCTCGGCTCAGGAGTTACAGAAATGAGGTATGGGACCTGATTGATAATTTATTCTCAGCTTTCAACATTACTTTTATCCCAAGGGAAGAAAATACCTTGACCGACTCCTTAGCAGTATCGGCTAGTCTGTTCAGGATCCCTCTGCCGCCAAAGATCCATGGTGAGGTCAAAATAAGATACAGACCATCCATCCCAGACAATGTAAAGCATTGGGAGGTATTCGAGGACGATATTGAAATCACAAATTTTCTTCAGACCATCGATGAGTTTTCGGCATTGCACATTGATCAGGGTCCTGATCCCGAAGGTGACCCTCCCTCTGAGATATTCTTAAATAAAATTGTTAATCACCAGATAATTCAGCTGCCTAGCAACCACATTCCAAGGGGACTGGTCCCTTTAGAAAGTTTGTTCGACAAGAATGATGTGGCAGTTAAGGGTGGTGTTTCAAATAAAGATGTTGATACATCCGAATGCAACATTGGCACACAGGAGGAACCTAAGTTTATCAAATTATCAAGCAACTTGACCAGTGAACAGAGGGCGGAATATACTGAGTTATTGAAGGAATTCACTAATGTGTTCACATGGGCCTATGAAGACCTTAAGACTTATGACACATCTGTCATTGAACACAAGATCCCACTGAAAGAAGAGGCTAAGACATTCAGGAAGAAGCTGAGGCAGATAAATCCCATGTTGCTACCTGTCATGGAGAAGGAAGTGAAGAAATTGCTAGATGTCCAAATTATCGTTCCCTTGAGATATTTCGAATGGGTGGCCAATTTTGTCCCAGTAAGGAAGAAAAGTGGAGAAATCAGACTCTATGTTGATTTCAGGAACCTGAATAGGAGCTCAAGGAAAGAAAATTACCCCCTGCCCAATATGGAACAAATACTGCAGAGGGTAACTGGTGCATCTAGGATATCCATGATTGATGGCTTTTCTGGCTATAATTAGATATCAGTCATACCTGAGGACAGAGAAAAAATGACCTTCACCACTCCTTGGGGCACATTCATGTATGCCAAAATGCCTTTTGGGTTGATTAATGCAGGGGAAACATTTCAGCGAGCCATGGACATAGCCTTCATCAGGGAGAAAGATAAGTTTGTGGTGATTTACCTGGATGACATAACAATCTTCTCCAGGTCTGAAAAAGAGCCCTGCGGTCATCTGAGAAAAGTTTTTTTGAAGTGTCGGAGGTTTGGCCTATCCTTAAATCCCAGAAAATCTTTGTTTGCTATGAAGGAGGGGAATCTATTAGGCCATATAGTATCAGAAGAAGGCATGAGGATTGATCCTAGAAGGGTAGACGCAATTCAAACCCTGTCACTTCCTAGATCCAAGAAGTTCAGGCCTTTTTATGGAAGATTAATTTCTTGAGGAGATTCGTCTCAAATTTTGCTGAGTTGGTGAAACATATCACAGCCATGCTCAGGAAGGGAAATGAAGTGAAATGGACCACTGAACCCAGGGAATATTTTACCCAAATAAAAAGGGCATTGACTGAGGCACCTGTGCTGATCAGTCCTGACTATTCCAAAGGATTCCTAATTTTCTCTTTTGCTTCTTTTGATACAGTAGCGACGGTCTTGTTGCAGAAAAATGAGGAAGGGCGAAAACAACCCATTGCCTTTTTCAGAAAGGCATTAAGAGGTGCAATGGTCAGGTATGAAATCATGGAAAAACAGGCCTATGCCTTAGTAAAAGCTCTCAAAGATTTCAGAGTCTACGTCTTGCACTCAAAGGTGACCGCATACGTTTATTCGGCCTCTGTGAAGGACATCCTTGTACAACCCGACATAGATGGGAGAAGAGGTAAGTGGATTGCCAGGATCCTAGAGTTTGATCTGGAGATTAAGCCCACTAAGTTGATAAAGGGGCAGGGTTTAGCCAAGCTGCTGGCTGAATCCAATTGCAGAGCCTTGGGGATTAGCTTCATCAATGCCTGTTCAGAAAATCCGCAAGCTGAGTCGACCAATAAGAATTCTCAGGATTCCTTACCACTAGAAGCATGCACCTGGTACAAGTATATCTTGTATTTTTTATGATAATTGAAGCCTCCTGATGGAATGGGAAAAAGTAAGGCGAGAGATCTAAAGCTCAAGGCAGTTGGGTATTGCCTCATTGACCAAGCCTTGTACTGGAAATATCCTCTAGGGGTTCTCTTAAGATGCCTGGACCCGCAAGAAGCCCATAAGGTTATAATTGATTTCCATAATGGCCTTTGCGGGGGGCATCATTTCTGGAAGACCACGGCTCATAGGATCCTCAGGGTTGGATATTACTGGCCCACCTTATTCACTGATGTCTGCAGGGAAATCAGAGCTTGCATCAAGTGCCAAAAGTTCTCAAGAAAAAACAGCTCAAACCACTGCCATTAAAGACCATAGTAGCTTCAACACCTTTTCATCAGTGGGGGTTGGACTTCATTGGAGAAATTTATCCTCCCTCAAGTGGTCAACACAGATGGATCTTGACTGAGATATACTATTTCACCAAATGGATAGAAGCTACCCCTACTAGGAGTACTTCTCACAAAATAATCATCATCTTCCTAGAGGATATCATAGCCAGATTTGGCTGTCCCAGCAAAATCGTCACCGAAAATGCTACCTCTTTCAGGTCTGAACCTTTGGTTAAGTTCTGTGAACAATTTGAGATTTTTCTAATCCACTCTACTCCCTATTATCCTCAAGGAAATGGACTGGCGGAGTCTGCCAATAAAAGTCTGATCAAGCTCATTAAAAAATTATTGGAAGACAATAAAAGAGCCTAGGATTCAAAGCTCAAATTTGCTCTATGGGCTGACTGGGTGACAACAAAAAAGTCCCTGGGCATCTCACCTTTCCAACTTGTTTATGGAATAGAGTTTTTCTTCCCTACTCAACTTTCTTTATCTGTGGAAAAATTCCTCCAGGACCTTGAAGGAGAGCCTGACCATATGATTAGAAGGATTCATCAGATGGTGGAAGTACAGTAGATGAAAGAACAGGCCATGAACAGGGCCTACCATCATCAACAGAAGATCAATAAAACTTTTGATAGGAAGAGAAAAAAGAAAATTTTCGAGTTGGGTGATCTGGTGCTCAAATGGGACGCACCTAGGCAGCATAGGGGAAAACACAGTAAGTTTGATGCCCTCTAGTTTGGGACTCTCAAGATATCTGAGGTGTTTTCAAACAACACCTACAGGTTGCAGGATTTGGAAGGTGAAGAAGTTTTTGATGGCCCAGTAAATGGGCATTTCTTTAAAAAATGTTTTTTGTAAGCCATAGGCGGCTTCTTTTGTTTTGTAAATATTGTTTTATTTTTTCTGTTTTTGTCTTAATAAATGATTCCATAGCCCAACAGCAAGACACTGGATCTGCAAAAAGAGTCCTTAGAGCATCGCAGGGACGACTCTATCCCCCATGGAGCCTAATGTTAGCGACATTTCTTGTCCTAGGCACAAGAGTATTCGGGTCTACAAGTTGCACGAGAAGCGCCCGAGCGCAGCATGGAAAAATATCGTTCTAAGGCTTCCAATCGAGAAAGCGGGTGAAATTACGTTGTCAATAGCCGAGATTCATCCTTAAAAGCAGATCAACGGTCATCAAGATATTGGGACTACCAAGTTGGCTGATGTATAGCGACAAAGAAAGCAACTATGTGCGAAGATTGAATCTAGTCGGCATATCAGCATTCGAGATTTCGAAGGGTGAAAGTCCCTCATCATCTCACATCTCGAAACCCCGAACCCCAGAGTGTCGAAAGTGCCCAGAGTCGGACCCACAGTATTGCAAAGCCGCCTCAGCCGTTCATCCACAGGAGACACCTGGCGCGCGATTAGGCTCCTTTCCTTTTCGCCCATCGCGACTTCGAAATGCATGGAATATCCCCGTCATATTCCCGATGCGCGAGGTGACGAGAGTGTCCAGGACCCAGGCCCACAACATCACTGAGTAAGTTTAGGGCCTTCATATCTGAGAGGGATGCATGGCACCCAATTAGGCCATCTCAGCATTTCTCTCATCGCATATTTGAATATACAAGGATTAAATCCTTCCATTTGCGAACGCCGAAAGCGTTTTGGGAATAGACACAGGGTCACAGCCCGTGGTCCCTTGGGAAAGAAAGGAGCTGTGAAAAAAGGGGCCAAAGGCATCGAGTCTAGTCCCCGAAAGGATCATCCTGATATCCATGTGCCATCTGATCTGACCTCAATTCTGGTTTTCTCTTGGAGTAAATGAAGGTGATAAGGGGTGGTTGAAACCTCTCCTCAGGCATTAAGTGAAAAGTATGGATAATCTGGCAAGCGGTCTGCTCGAGAGGGTCCTGTGTACCCATTTTTATAAAGAATACATGCCAAGTCCTCGATTAGCCGGAGGAGGTCTGCACACGCTAGCTCAATACTTAATGGCTCAGCTACTCCCCTTGCAGGAGCCATACAAAGTTAAGGTGGCGTTTGACAAAGGATACCCATCCGAATTTGGCTGAAGGGACACCAAGCCTGGATAACTGAGCACGTCGATGTTAGGCAATTTTCTCTGAGTATATAAACTCAGTCTTTGTATTTTGTAATTATCGATGGTTGAGCAAGGCTCCCAGTGGTAAACTTTAATGAAGCACTTTTTTCCTGGTTATGTGTGGACTCTTGAGACTTCTTGTCTTATGAATGTCAGTTTTTCTTTCGCATCTTTGTTTACACTGTATTAGAATGGCTCAGAATTGGAGAATCCAGTCGAGTTGTAACTGTTATAGGATGATGTAGAGTTTGATCACTGTAACAGTTGCATTGTTTCTAATCGGTCCTTGTGATTTTCTTAGCACTGAATGACTTGGAATTGGAGAATCTAGTCAAGTCCCCCCTTTCAGTTTCTTGAAGCCCTAAACTAGAGTATCTCGCATTCAGAGTTTTTCTTCTACAAATTACTGAAAGGCCTGTTGCCTGAGGTAGTTTGTCCACTCCTCTCACCAAGTCTTCAACCTTCTCATTTTCAAATCAACCCACTGACTGAAGTTAGATCAAGACCTCCTTTGCTCCTCACATGCCGGACCGAGTCCTTGAGTTTGAGTGATATCTTCCCGAGTCTCTACCCATTTGATCACCGATTAAAAATATCGTGACATAAAACTGATGGGCATCGGGCTCTGCTCCTGCTGCAATCCAGGAGTGACTTTCGTCGCCAACAAACACAAATCATGGATAACTTTATATCATGTGAACTAAGAAATTACAAGCCATATATAGGATTGATGGCATGTGAACTAAGAAATTAGAAGTCATGTACACGTTTCATGCTTAATTATGAGCTTTTGCCAACATATTATGAACTTTTTCTCTATTATGATATTTTTTCTCAAGTTCCATGCTCAATTATGAGATTTTTTCAACTCACTATGAACTTTATTTTCAATTATGAGTTTATTCTCAACTATGAAATAATTTGTATTCCATAATTATGAAATTGTGACAAAATAATTATTTCCTTTTGAAATAATTATGAGAATTTCACTCAATTATGTAATTCTAACCTCATAATATATAATAACATGATTTCACAACCCATGGTGGAAAATACAAGTATAAGAGATGCCCCCTAATGTGTGACGTCGGGAAAGGAATGGATGGCCAAAACACATTACAAAAATTCATGGTCATAAGTGGCATAAAGAAGGAGCTTGGATCTCAAGGAACCAATGAGTACCTGCAATCAGACACCAAGGATGAGAGCATATATAGACCAATTCCCTAGGTATACATACTCAGACATTGAATGAACATGGCCACCAAAAAATACACTACGGATCCATGATATGAAATGCTAGACCATGGCCATGAAATAATAGATAGTTGATCCAGGTGGATATCGGTGGCCACCCACCTTTTCCAGCTAGCTCAAAACAACTTTCTAGCAATTTTTATAATTTACTATTTTTAGCAATTTTTCGAGTCCTAAACTTTCGGAGCCATTTTGAGGCCCTAAATGACGTTTTTTGGGGTATGTTACGTACACAAAATTCATCATGAAATTTTGTGCAATTGTTGTAGTCCTCGGATAGATCTTTCCAATGGGCTATCATACGCCTAAAACAAAGATCATATGCAAAAGTTACAGCCTCAGGAGGTTGATGTACTAACTTACCCAAACGGGGCCCACATGACTTTTGGCGCTTCATCTCCTAGGGTTAGGTTTTTGGATGTTTAGGAAACTCTTGTTTATTGTAAAAATCCCTTGAGAGCCTCATTGTAATCATATTCTTGCGAATAAGTGTATCTGTCACATCTCTTCTCAGAGATAAGCCGCCACCATTCCAGCAAGCTTGTTTCCGCTGCATTTTACAGTTTCCAGCGTATTTCTTTATTGAATAGAAAACCAGTTTAATTGTATATATATTATTTTGTGTTAAGCACCTATTAATAATCTTGATTCATTTCATTCTTCTCATAAAATTCAGATCAGTGGTATCAGAATGGTCTTCTCCTTGTCGTCTAAATGCATGTCCCCAACGAGGTCGGAGTACAAAGACTTGGGTCTCGAGCTTGTTTCTCTTTAGGACAAAATCTCTCGCACGCCCAAGCGACCTCTCATGGCAGGAGAAAAGAAAGATGATGGGACAGGAGATTCTTTCAAACTGTTGATTGCGGAATCCCTCACACAACAGAGGAACCAGATGATGGATAGTTTCACGCAAATCCTTCAACGACTACCAACAGGTGACACATCTTCTTCGAACGGAGGCACCGCCCCCTTCAAGGTACAAATAAACTTCGATATTCCTATATTTGAAGGTTAGATAGATGCATATGTTGTAGACAAGTGGTTGAATCTACTAGAAGGGTATTTTTCTGTCCATAACTTTTCAAATAGAGAAAAGATTACTTTTTCACTCCTCAAAGCCATTCCCCATGTCAAAGATTGGTGGGAAACGTTCTGTGAGCAAAAGGAAACAGAGGAACCCTCATTATTTTCATTCATGACCACCTAGGAATCCTTCGGGGATTCTATTAAGGAACAATACTACCTTGTCAAAAGTTATGACGACTTGTATACCAAATGGACCACACTGTGGCAAGAAAGAGACCAAGAAGTGCCAGATTTCACAAATATCTTCCATACCTTGCGCACCAAGCTGGGTATCAAAGATTCAGAGTGACATCTGGTGCTCAAGCATCACGGTGCTCTGCATAGATACATCCAGACTGAAATGAAATTTTTGGATATCTCATCCTTGGGTGTGACCTACATATATGCCGTCAAAATCGAGCAGAAGCTCAAATAAAAGACACGGCTATTTGGGCCTGGGAACCCCTCACAACAAAAGCCAGGAAAGGGTGGCCCCAACCCACAAAACAAAGGATAGAGAAAATATGGACAGTATCACGACAACCAGTCCAAGCCGCAAGAAAATAAGGACACCGGAAAGACAAAGAAAGACACCGGGAAGTGGTGTGACTTCCATAAGAGCCCTTGGCATAACACTGCCAATTGCCACTCAAAGAAGTCATTGGTGGCCGAAGTGAAAGCCTCTGAATTAGATGCATATTCTGACTCTGAGCCAGAACCAGAAAGGGGAAGACGGATCATTGATGCGGAACCTAGTGCCATCGTTGCTACCACCAAGCTCTAGCCTAGTGAACCAGATGAGCCAGAAGAAGGAGAGTGCCTCTTCCATTCACAGATGTGGGTAAAAGGCACCCCACTATACTTCATCAATGATAGCGGTATCCATAAGAATATCATCTCAGCAGAGGTCATCAAGCGGCTGGCCCTACAAACAACGTCGCACCCACAACCCTACACCATTGGATGGCTCTGCCAAGGAAGCGATCTCCGCATCAGCCAACAGTGTCGACTGTCGTACGACATTAAGGCCTTCAAAGACGAGGTATTGTGTGATGTTTCTCCTCTCAAATTTTTTGATGTTCTCTTGGGCCGACCTTATTTATGGAAGCATCATGTTGTATATGAGTCTAGGCCTCATAGTATTATTATTACTTTGAACATGAAATTGTACAGGATGCCCGAGGCAGTCCCACCTAGTGCTATTTCCTTGATCTCTTCTAAGCAATGTAGGAAGGTCATCTCTCAGACGGGGAAGTTTGTCTTCTTAGTGATTCTCTTTCATAATAATAGAAAGATCATAGCCACATCTAGGGTCTTTGCGGTCGACCTGTCCACACAGTAGAATTAGGTAGATAAGGTCATGGAAGAATACTCAGATATCTTCTCCTCACCTATAGGGGTACCCCATCGATCTGACCCCTGATGCACCACTTCCTAATGGGCCAGTCTATCGTCTCTCTTTGTTAGAGAATGAGGAGATCAAGTGACAAATCCAAGAACTCCTCCACAAGGGGCACATTTATCCCAACTCATCACCTTGTGGGAGCCCAATCATGTTGGTAAAGAAGAAATATGGAACCTAGCGACTCTGTATTGAGTACCAAGATTTGAATAAAATCACACTCAGAAATCGGTACCCGATTCCCCGAATCGATGACCTCCTTGATCAACTTATGGGGGCCAAATACTTTAGTAAGATTGATTTGAAGTCTGGCTACCACCATGTCTTGATAGAATAGAAAGATGTATGGAAGACTACCTTCAAGTCAAAGGAAGGCCTTTTTGAATGGTTGTTCATGCCCTTTGGATTGGCAAATGCTCCAACAACTTTCATGAGGATGATGGATGATATCCTGTGACCATTCACCAATACTTTTGTAGTGGTATATCAAGATGAAATTCTAATTTACAACAAGACTTGGGTCGAACACTTGCAACATATTTAGCTGGTTCTGCACACCCTGTGGTAGCACAAGCTATATTCTAACTTGGAAAAATGATCCTTCGGCATGGACAGGGTCCATTACTTGGGATACATCATTGATCAAAATGGAGTACATGTGGATCCATCCAAGATCCAAGTCATCTGTGACTGGCCACTCACTGAGCTTCGGAGCTTCTTGGGCCTTGCCAATTTCTACCACAGGTTTGTGCTGGGATTCTCCCATATGGCATGGGCCCTCAGCAAAATAAATAGGGGTGGTGGTAAGGAAAAATTTGCGTGGGGTCGGTCCCAACAACAAGTATTCGATGATTTGAAGCAACACTTGTGCTCAGCCCCAATACTTTCACTACCATACTTGCAACATCCCTTTGAGAACGAGACAAATGCTTCAGACTATGCTGTGGGCACCGTTCTCACTCAACACAACCACCCCATGGCCTATCATAGTGAGACACTGTCAGTATATACTGTCTGTAAGTACCCTACTTATGACAAAGAAATGTACTCCATTGTGCAAGCCTGTAGCCAGTGGAGACATTACATTCTTAGGAAGGAGATAGTCATCCACACTGATCATAAGCCACTACAGTTCATGCAGACACAACGAAAATTGTAGAATGACTACCATAAAAAGTGGTGCACATACTTGCAGCAATTCCACCTCAACATAAAGTATAAAATAGGAAGAACCAATCACGTTGTTGATTGCCTCAACAAACCACCAGTCGCAGCTCTCACCACATTGCTAGAATCTTGCGGCCATGAGACCTCTAGATGGCCCCAACTCTATGAGACAGACCCTGACTTCGCCACCACCTACCAAATGTTGGGTGCAAACATAGTTGTCGATAATTTCCATTTTCAATAATTTCCATCTTCAGGATCGGTTGTTGTTTCATCTGGGCCATATCTGTGTTCCATCAAGCGAGCGAGTGAAGTTGATCTGAGAAGCTGAATATAGTTGGGTGGCAAGACACTTCAGTGTCAAAAAAGACAGTGGCGATGCTACATAAACATTTTTACTGGCTGAAACTTCGACAGGAGGTCAACAAGTATATTAGTTCCTTCACTACCTGTGATATTTCTAAACCAACCACTAAGAAACAGGGCATGTACACCCCTCTTCTTAATCCCGACAGGCCATGGGAATCCATATCAATGGGCTACATGTCGGGCCCCCCGTCCACCAAGTGGGGAAATGACTATTTTTTGTGGTTGTTGATCGGTTTTCTAAGATGGCGATTCTAGTTGCCTGTAAGAAGAGCATCACAACAGAGGTCATTGCCAAGCTCTTATTTGAACGAGTCTAGGTATATTTTGGAATCCCACAAACCATTGTCTCATATTGGGATAGTCAATTTCTCAGCACATTATGGTCGAGCCTCTAGTCATTGCTGGACACCAAGCTCACCAAATCCACGGCCTTCCACCCCCAAACAGATGGCCAAACCAAGGTTGTAAATCGAATGATTGTGCATATCCTTCGCATGTATAATTCAAAGTACCCTCGCACATGGGATGAGAGCCTTCCTTATGTCCAACATAGATACAACTGAGCCATGCATATCTCAACCATCCAAAACCCCTTTTATGTGGGGTTGGGATTCCAACCATTGGGTCCCATAGATGTTGCACTTCCCCTTGTGGCCACCTCGACTGACTCATCTCCTGCACCAAGGCAAGTGGCTCACCCGGGGCCAAATTCAGTAGAAATTTCCTCATCAATGGAGACCATTGCTTCCTAAGGAGGGAGGATTGATCCAAGTGGATATCGGTGGCCACCCACTTTTTCTAGTTGGCTCAAAACAACCTTCTAGCAATTTTGATAATTTACTATTTTTAGAAGTTTTTCGAGTCCTGAACTTCCATAGCCGTTTTGAGGCCTTAAATGACATTTTTTGGGGTATGTTGCAACTATTGTAGTCCTCAAATAGATATTTCCAATGGGCTATCATACGCCTAAAACAGAGATCGTATGCAAAAGTTACGACCCCAGGAAGTTGATGTACTAACTTACCCAAACGGGGCCCACATGACTTTTGGCGCTTCATCTCCTAGGGTTAGGTTTTTGGATGTTTAGGAAACTCTTGTTTATTGTAAAAAGGCCTTGAGAGCCTCAGTGTAATCATCTTCTTACGAATGAGAACAACCATCACATCTCCTCTCATAGATAAGCTACCACCATTCTAGCAAGCTTGTTTCCGCTTCATTTTACAGTTTCCAACTTATTTCTCTATTCAATAGAAAACCAGTTTTACTGTATATCTGTTATTTTGTGTTAAGAACCTGTTAATAATCTGTATTCATTTCGTTCTTCTCATAAAATATGGATCAATAATGGATCCATGTCATCCATAACATCTTCGCCACAAGACAACACAATGTGGATCTACATCATGACACAACATTAGCCACCATCATATACAGTGTGGATCTATGTCAAGAACATAATCACCACAACGAAAATAAACAATGTGGATCTATGACACAACATATAGAGGTTAGGAAGAAAATGAGCACTGAGGAGAGTTCCCCTAAAGTATTCATATACAAGTGATATACTCCATTGTAGCTTGGGAGGGGATGTTGTAAAGGAAGGATATGGCCCCAACCCAAGGTCTTTGTCCTAAAACCCCGATGGTACGAATCTACAACATGCGAATAGATGAACTGATGTCGAGCATGGTAGAAACCATATGATTACCAATCAATGATGTATACCGTTAACATATGCGAGGGGACCCATCGATGATGAATATGGACCTCAAGGTACATAGTTCAATATAAGAGTGTGAGTAGATGATTTGGTGTTGAACACTCATAGACTCAATCAATCAATAATCAATGATAAAAACCCACTATCAATCACAAAGAGACATGCCAATGATGACTGCAAGATACAAGGTACTATCTGGTTTCTAGATCCCTATCTTAGAGATTGTGTAGAATTATATAGGAAGAGATCTGTCGAAATAGAGCCTTGATATATCCCCCGTCAATCAATATGAAACATTCATCGAGACATGATGTGAAGAGAGAGCATCAAAAAGTACAACTGACACAGGGATGGCCGAATCGGAAAGTCAAATAAACAATAGATGGTGGACTAAGGCTTGAACTACCATTGGAAATATAGCATGAACCAATGGTGATTTGGCAGCAAGACACAAGAGACTAACAAATATAGTGCAACAACGCAGGAGGCATTGAAGAACTCTCCATGATGACTAGAAGAGTAACCATTCAGAGGAGTATCTCTAACTCATATAACTGGAACGACTCCTAGGCAAGGTAAAACCCAAATGATGACGAGGACTCAAACATGTGCCATGTTCAAGGGTGATTCAATTGATGTTGCCATTTTTTGAATAGACCAATGGTGGAAAACCCCCACTATTGTTTTTATTCCGTCTCCTTCATGGTTTAACGAGCATGAAAGAACGACACAATTATTCTCCGTCTCCTTCATCGTTTAATGAGAACAAAATATTTACCTGAGTAAGCTTGATGTTTTTTTTCGTAAATTTAGTCTCCTAAGCCTAAAAAAGTATAAAACAATAGAAGGGATAGCTCTTCTAGCCTAGGTGGACTAGAGTATTCATTTTTCATTAGTCCATTCGGTTCGGAAAAGGGTTAAACTTATACCGAATAGACATCCTTTCCAACCATTTAATGAGTGTGAAAGAAGAGAATATCACTCGAAAATATTTTCAATTTTAAAGGCTTTGAAAAGATATTAAAGGAGACCTGTCGGGAGAGAACGAGTGGCTTAACAAGATGCTCCTATTTTCCAAGTACATGGAACTAACCTAAGCAGTGACAGATGCAAATGGTATTGGCAAGTGAGGTTCACTCTTAGCGGTTTCTCTCTCCCTGGGTAAGTGGATGCAAAATGGCCAAATAATGCAAGAGGTGGATGGGCAAGTCTACTGCATAGCGGTAAGAGAAATATGGGCAAACAAAAACGTAACTGCAGTAGGAATGACACAAGTAGAAAATGCATAGGAGGCCATTAAGAAACATAAAACAATTTGGTAACCCCCACATGATGTGGCCAGAATATAGACAAAGAGAGGAGAATGAGGCTCAATCTTCAAGTCATGGTGGGGAACAAAGAGGGCTCCCAGGCCTACGGGAAAATGCAACATGGGAACCAAATGAAAATCTGGGTGCTAACTAGGGTTCCCATGAAAGTTAGGCACTACTGAACTAGTTGCAACTTGCAAAAGTAGTGGCTAATGTCGCAACTGGATGGGTTCGAACCTAAGGCATATTGTTGGCAGTATGGGAAGTTAATAATGCAAAGAGGAAAATGTAGGGGAAAACCTATCCCTCTATGCCAGTTTGGGAACACATACCCCAAGTTCAATGGAAGTCATCATATTTGTAACAAAAGTACCTAGAATCCTATCAAGCACATGTAAAATAAATTCCAAGGTCAAAATGCATAGAAAAATAAAAAAATGGAAAATATTTTTGGATTTTTGGATATGAGAAAGGAAAAAAAAAAAAAACACTCACACCACACACCTATGTACAAGGCACCACACATATTTATTCGTTATGCAAAGTAGAGGCTATTTATTGGCTCAAGTAAAGGATCCTTTTCATAAGATATGAACTCAGAAGCCAAGGTTGGCATCATATGGCTTACCATGCAAGGGAAATGCCACACGATAAAAAATTTCTGCATACGAAGATACTCATTGTGAGTGGTCTTGTGATCTAGGGAAGCTCCTTGATGGTATCCATCAAGATGTAAAGAAGTTAAGAAATGTGAATATTTGATGGAAGGGGAAGTAGATAATTCAGTGGAAAGTTCTAAAAAGGAAAAACAAGGTGGAAAGGGGTCACGACTAGGGGTTTCACTGGATTCCCCAACAAATGCCCCCAGTCTCGAAACAAGACCCATCATCCCAACTCTCATCAGTTTCAAACTAGGGAGAATGGATTATAGATAGTTATCATCTTCCCAGGGATTATCTGTGGAAGCCATGACTTCTAAGATGGCCTCTTCTGAAGGAAACTCAAAATCAATGGAGTCATTTGAGCTTGGAGAGTCAACAACTTGTTTGGGTGGAGCAGGCTGATCACACTTCATATGAGGATGGATTTCTTGACTAGTATCAGCAGATGCTAATGGGATTGTCATATAGGAAATATTGACCACAGTAAGTGGTATGGATGCTCTGTATGAATCAACATCCTCATGATGAGGTACCACCCAAGGATCAAAATACCCGAGGGATATGATAGTAGATGAGTAAATCATGTTGATGGGGGTGGTGGTTGCAGTAGGAGATGGTGGTGGAATGGGGAATATACCCATAAGTGAAGGATCTTTGAACATCCTCTCACCAATGTTCATGGCAGGTTAGATAATATCATTGGTGAAGGGTATAAAACATTCAACCCTGCATTGGATCCAAGTTTTGGGGTGCAAACCACAAGATAATTGATTGTAATGATTCTCCCTTGGTGACGAAAATATAGAAACCTCAATACCGACGAGACAACTATAGTCATATTGTAGAACCAACTGAAATCGAGTAATAGAATGTACTCAAGTGGTGCGTCGATGACCTCTACGACAACAAAGAGAATATTTCCACCTAAGTCAATGGGTAAGGAGATGATTATTCCATGAGGTTCGAACATATGTCCATCGAAGGATTTTAAAAGTGTATCATATGTATCAATCTTAGGAGAGCCAAGGGATTTCCAACAAGAAATTGACATGATGCAAGTTGAGGCTCCTTCATCAACGATTGTTCGGAAGATGTTTTTCCCCATCATTCACACTTTAATCTAGAAGGATACTCGATGGGAGAGCCTATGAGTAACTTGGGTAGTGTCAAGGGTAATCAAGTTTGAATATGAGGGATCAAACCCACCTATGGATGATAACAATGCTTTCTGCTGTGTGGGGCATCTTTGGAGAACTTCGAGTGCCGACATGGAACAAGGTGCATTGGATAAGTCTTTCACAATACTGTAATTGTGGGAAGCCCATGCATTAGGATGATGTGTCGTACAATGAAGAACAACCTTTGGGGGGTGAAGTGGTGCATCAATGAATGGATTCTCTATCTAAAGAGGGCTACTAGGTTGGGAAGAATATGCGATGTCTGGGGAAACATTGGAAGGCTTGTGAATGTTGTAGTTCTTGTTCCAAGTATGAAATTTGATCATGTGGTCACATAGGGACACTAAAGAATTCGAGGAAGACCCATCTTGGTGAGGGGTACCTGCGATGCCCCTTAGAGGAGGGGAAGGATTTGAGGAAACCATGTTTTGATGTTGGGGAGGGAAGGGATGAGTTAATACATCAGGTTGTTGGGGGCCCTATTATTGTGAAAAATACTGATGGATCTCATCTTTCCAAGGGAAGTGGTGAGTGGGATGGTCCTCCCCATAGATGGTGTAGGGGAACCGAGATTTCCTCTTCTTTTTAGAGCCTCCATACTGGGAAGTTTGGGTAGTGGTAGTCCCTTTTTCATCGGTGGAAATTTTGTTTTTTCCCCTCTTTTTCCTGCCTCCAGGTTGTTGAGGATTCTTTGTTTGCATGGACTATCCCAAATTCACCTCGGAGGTTTGACGAGGGACTGCAACAATTTGAGCATTAGTTCCAACTGTTGATGGTTTTAATTGAATGGATAATTGTCCCATATGATCAACTACCTAACACATGGGAAACATAACTAACCACACCATCGACATGGGGCCTTGGGAGAGGTTTATGTGGATCATTTAATGGAAGATGAGAATTTGGAATGATCTCATAGAGAGTACCCGATTGAGAATAGATCAAATATAGATATTGGGCACGCAAGAGGGCTTTCTCTTTGATGGTTTCCCCAACCATAGCTACATCCTTGGAGATGGGTAGTAAGAGGGACTTGGTGAACCACTCTATTAGGAGCTTGTCTGGAATCTGAATCTTAATCATCCTACTACATCGAAGCCACTCATGAATATGATCAGAGATGTGGGTGGAATTATTTTGACTTAGGGAAGTCAATAGATATGTTCCTATCTCATATCGAATAGGAAATTGGTAATGTGTTAAAAATTCCATTTCTAGTTCATTGAAGCTTCTAAAAGAACCAGCCTTGATTTCAATATACCACTTTGTAGCAGCTTCAGTCAGGTATCTCTAGAAAATACACAATCTCACACTATCATCCATTAAATAATTGGATGAGAACCACAAATGGTATGTCATGATGTGTGTGGAAGGGTCTTATACCATCTTATCGTCAAACTTTAGAATGTTTGATAGGAGTTTTGATGGCATCATGGGCCATGAGGGATTGTGGAAATAAGTTCATTCTTTAATCGTGACAAATGTGGTAAGTCAAGCATTGAAATAAAGGGAAAAAATGAAAATGGAGACTGGGAAGGAGGTGAAGTCTATGTTGTCCCAGATGGACCTTGCGGTCCCCCTATATTGGTGTTTCTAGAAGGTTGGGAAATGGTTGGAGAGTGAGGTCCCCCAGGATTGGTGGCACTGGTAGTAGAATGACTAATCCTACCACCAAAAAATCTCCCAAGGTGATTTCCCCAGAGGAAAAAAATCACCCTCCAAGAGAAAGGTTCCCACTGCTGGTCCCAGGGAAGAAACTTGCAGGACTAGATGTATGGACAAAGGGAAAACTCCAATTTCCCACAAGGGATGTGCCCCCAGGGTAATTTGTTCTAACCCATGGAAACAAGAAACATACAGAAGTATCATTGCCCCTAGGACAACCCCAAAACCACTAGGAATACTCCATCCAAAATATGTACCTTCCCCTCATGACATCGGGTTGATCATTGGATTGGCGGAAGTGGAAGGAGATCCACTTCCCATGATGAAACCAAATCTCAACCCCCCACTAGAAAATAATTTAGAAGTAGGAAAATAAGTAGATGGGATGGGCATGGGAACGCTTGGTAGGGACCTAACCTACCTAGCCCCTAAAGTGGGTAGAATAATATATTTACATGTAAAAAAGTTCAACATTAATAAGACCTAGCAATAAGGAGGAATAAGTCAATTGCGAGAAGGTCTAATAGAAGATTTCACTTCTAGAGGGATCTTCCTCTAGATTCTTCTTTTGGATAGATATATTTAGTATAAATAAGAGTAGAGGGCATGAGAAGTTTTGTCTTGGATATTATTGTAAATAGATCTTTGATCTGCTAGAGATTTTCGACTCGAAGAGGCAAGTGAACAGTTCTCTCAGTAATCAAATTGCTCTTTCTAGTGTTATTCTAGTATTATTCTAGTATTATTGTGGTATTGTTCTGGTTATATGATTGTTTCCCTACCATTTCTAGCTAATTATTTATGTTCTGCATACTATTTTATAACTGGAATACTATAAGTTGTATCATAACACCTTCCTCAGTAGAAAATTGTGGGTTAAATTTGTTTTAAAGGTAGAGACGTATTTTGATGTCTTAAAGCTACAAATATCTGTCGTTACACATATAAACCCGTGGTCAGGGATTCATACATGAAGGAAATACAAGTGGTACTTAAGAACACATCTTCTGGCCACCCTTGTAACCCATGTTGGTACCCCTTCGAGTGGTAGTGAATCAGACAACACTTGTATATGGATAGGCCTAGATCTCATGAATCCCTCCATAGAAAAACCGATCGGCCACTTGACTGCTATAGTGCCACCGAGAAAAACACTCAGAAAGATACTCTCTAGTACCTGGGTAGTCAGGTAGTATGTCTAAGGGCATGATCTATCCTCTTTAGTTGGTTCCCTGAGATATTGGGCCAAGTACTACTGTTCGATCCCACCCCTCTTAACTTCCCCATTTTACCACCTATTCCATTCTATTTCTCTTCTTTCCCTAATCATTGTGGTACCTATCACTTATAAGTCCTTTTTTGTGGTCCCACCCACCCATTTTTCCTTACTCGCACTTCCCCTCTCCAAATGGCCACCAATCGCAACCAAGACCTACAAGCTTCCATCAATCAAGTGACCTCTGAAATTTCCTCTACCAATTCTTGCCTTTCACAATTAGAAACCCACGTCGAGCACAAATTTGACACCATGGACACCAAATTCATGAACCAATTTAACACTCTCTAGTCTGTTGTCAACTAGTTCTTAAACCGATCTTCATGTCCTTCCTCCTCGGACCAGCCCAATGCTGCTGAATCCTCTCATTCTTTGCATATTCAATCCAACTCCTTTCAGCGTGACCCCCATATTCACTTTGTCAAGGTTAATAAATTTGATGGCTCTGATCCTATGGGTTGGGTCACTCAAATGGAGAATTATTTTTCTTTTCATGGTATTATTGATGAATTGGACAAAATTTTCAATGTTTTCCTCTATCTAGATCCTGAACGATGGCTATGGTGGCAGTGGTGTAAAAATCCATGTCAAGGGTATATTTCCTAGACCCAATTTGTTGTTGAGATCTATGATCACTTTGACATCGATACCCACTATCTCGGTCATTTGACCAAGTTGAAACAGTCAGGAATAATGGAATAATTTATATCTTATTTTGATCATTTGGCCTTTTGAACTGAGGGCATGTCAGATGCCTTCTTCCGTGAATGTTTTATCAGTGGCCTAAAGGATGAAATCTGATCCTAGTTTCTCATGACCCTCCCTTAGACTTGGTTGGAAGCTACTAAACGTGCTAAAGAATCCAAACAAGTTATTTTTTCCTAGAACAAAAAACCCTCTTTTGTTTCTCGCACTCGCCTCACTAATACTAACCCCCTTGTCACCCCCCTCAAGGTCCAAAAATTAAATAGGGATGAAATTGTTGAATGCTAATTGAAGGGTCTTTTCTATAATTATGGTGAAAAATATTTTCCAGGGCACAATTGTAAGGAACAAAATATTTTTATGGCCATTTACGAAGATGTTCCTGAAGAATATGTTACAGTTCCAATTGTTGAAGAGCCATCCATTCCCGATGCTACCACGGAGCCCGCTGACCCACTTTAAGTTTAACCACTGATTTCCCTGCATGCTCTCACTGGTTTCTCTTCTCCCCAAACCATCAAGCTCATTGGCTATACTAAGAATAGGAAGGTCATCATCATGGTTGACAGTGATAGAACCCACAATTTTATCCATCATCACATTTCCTAGGAAACCAATTGCTATATCCATGTTGTCAATAACTTTCAAATCATGATAGCCAACGATGGGTCCATGAAATTTGGTGGGCATTGTGAAAATGTATGTCTTCAGATTGGACATTACCACCTGAAATCTCATATGTTTTCCATCGAAATGGGTGGGTGTGACATTGTGTTAGGTGTTGAATGGTTACGCACTTTGGGTCCCATT
This sequence comes from Picea engelmannii, assembly GCA_009831015.1. NCBI lineage: Eukaryota > Viridiplantae > Streptophyta > Pinopsida > Pinales > Pinaceae > Picea > Picea engelmannii. Next base: position 51,731 of record ML803353.1, on the reverse strand, counting down.
CTTATGGATTTTAAGGAATTAACCATGCAATTCCAACAGGAAGGACAAAGGTATCACTTACAAGGTCTCACAACAAGTTCTCCTGATATCACCATCTCCCATCACATGGAAAAGCTCCTCAAGAAATGACACTCTAGTATATTTCTCAACTACATTCTATTCATGCGGTTGAGACACCCTCTGTGCATCCTGGCCTCCAAGCTATTCTCTCCAAACCCCAAGTTGTTTTTTCCACTTCTCAGGGAATTCCACCTTATCGCGGTGTTCATGATAATTCCATACCACTTGCTCATGACAGTATTACTCCTAATGTTCTCCCTTATTGTCATCCATTTTCCCAAAAGAATGGAATTGATAAAATCGTGCTGGAACTGCTCCAAGCGGGTGTTATCCGCCTCAGTACCATCCCTTATTCTTCTCCTTTGGTTATGGTACTTAAGAAATAAGGTACTTGGTGCATGTGTCCTGACTTTCGTGCCCTCAATAAACTAACCATCAAGGAAAAGTTTCCCATTCCTGGCACTGATGATATCTTGGATGAGTTGATTGGTGCTCAATATTTTACCAAAATTGATCTGCGTTGAGGCTATCACCAGATCCATATGCAAGAGGTTGGCATTCCTAAGACTAATTTTCGACTCATGAGGGTCACTATGAGTTCTTGGTCATGCCATTTGGCCTATGTAATTCCCCCTACACATTCCAAATCCTCATCAATCATGTCTTCCATCCTTTTCTTCGCCATTTTTTCTTAGTTTTATTTGATGATATTATCATTTACAGTAAAACTTGGCAATCCAATCTTGCCCATGTGTATCAAGTTCTTCATCTAATCTCTCAGTATCAATTTTTCCTCAAACACTCTAAATGTGCCTTTCGAGCCTCATAAGTTGAGTACTTGGGTCATATTGTTGGCAAGTCTGGTGTCTGGGTAGATCCTAAGAAGATTGAAGCAATGCAGGAGTGGCCTCGCCCCAAGACTCTCAAAAGCTTGCGTGGTTTTCTGGGTTTAACAACATAATATCATAAGTTTGTTTAGAATTATGGAAAGATTGTGCCGCATCTCACTGCTCTATTTAAAAAGAATTATTTCACTTGGACTCTTGTAGCTGATCAAGCCTTTCAAGAATTGGAGGAGGCTATGTTCACTACTCTGGTATTGGTCCTTCTTGATTTCACAAAGACCATAGTCTTGGAATGTGATGGCTCCGAGAGAGGAATTGGAGCAGTCCTTATGCAAAAGGGAAGAACTTTGGCCTTTACCAGCAAACAATTGTCAAACCACCATTTAGGACAATCAATATATGAAAAGGAAATGTTTGCTATTCTGCATACAATATATATCTAGTTCCCTTATCTCTTGGGACAACGCTTCCAAATTAAGAAAGATCATCAAAGCCTCAAGTATTTTCTTTAGCAACGACCTTCCTCTCCAAATAAACAAAAATGGATAACTAATCTCTTTGGATATGATTAGAGATCATTTACAAGAAAGGAAAATAAAATGTGGTTGTCGATGCTATTTCTCGCAAATATGAAGATGAAGGGTCCCTTTTCTCCCTATCCTTCATTGTCTCAGATTGGATCCAAGATGTTCGCCAGGAATGGCTACAAGATCCTAAAATTTCACACCTAATACAACAGTTGCAAGACAATTATCTACTTTCCCCAGGGTACTCTTGGCACAATGATGAACTTTTCTACAAAGGACATTTGTATTTAATTAAACAGTCACAAATTAAATTAATGGTTCTTTTTGAGATTCATGGTACTCCCACAGTTGGGCACTCAGGGTTTACCAAAACCTGTGACAGGGTCAAACGTTCTTTTTTCTACGATGGTATGAAAAAGGACGTTCATGATTTTGTGGCTAAATGTGATGTTTTTCAATGTAACAAGGGAGAAACCATCAAATTCCCTGTCACACTTCAACTGCTTGCAATTCCACCCGCTATTTGGAGAGACATCTCTATGGATTTCATTGTGGGGTTACCTAAATCAGGAAATAAGTCATTCATCATGGTGGTATTTGATCGTCTTTCCAAGTATGATCATTTATGTTCTCTGCAACATCCATTTACTGCATCCACTGTGGCTCAAATTTTCATGGATCATGTCTTCAAGCTTCATGGCATGCCTCATTCTATTCTTTCTGATCAAGACTCCAATTTCACCAAAAATTTTTGGAAAGAATTGTTTAGGCTACAGGGAACCCAATTTCATCTTAGCACAACCTATCATCCCCAGACTGATGGTCAAACTGAAGTTGTCAACAAGTGTTTGGAGACTTATTTGATGTGTTTTTCCTCTGAAAGGAAAAATCAATGGGATCAATGGTTACCATTAGCTGAGTGGTGGTACAACACTTCTTACCATACCGCTACTCGTATGACTCCTTTTGAAGTAGTATGTGGACAAAATCCACCTTTCGTTCTCTCCTACATGCCATGTGTCTCAAAGGTTCAGGTGGTTGAAAAAATTCTTACAGTTTGAGAGGCTATTATTCATACCCTCAAAGAGAATTTGTTTATGGATCATAATCACATGAAGAAAAAAGTTGATCAAGGTCACTCAGAATGTTAATTTGTTGAAGGTGACCATGTATTTCTTCTCCTACAACCTTATAAACAAACTTCACTCAAAGATGAACATTTTCAGAAACTGGCGCCCAAATTTTATGGTCCTTATACAGTTCTCAAGCATGTGGGACAGGTGGCCTATCATTTATCTTTTCCTAGATCTTCCAATCTCCATCCTGTTTTTCATTTCTCCTTCTTAAAGAAGGAGATTGGCACTAAGTGCCAAGCTCAAACCAGCCTTCCTGAATTGGCTGAAGAAGGATCCATTTGGTTTTATCCAAAAACTATTTTGTACCATCCTAAGCGTCTTCTTAATTAGTGCACCATCAAGGAAGTGTTTGTTTAGTGGAAATATACAACTCTAGTTGATGCCACCTGGGAGACAACTAGCATTCTGCATCAATGTCCTTATGCCAAGCCTTGAGGACAAGAATTATTTTAAGGGGGAGGGAATTTTAGGGACCCAACCTACCTAACCCCTCAAGTGGGTAGAATAATATATTTCCATGTAATAAAGGTCAATATTAATAAGGCCTAGTAATAAGGAGGAATAAGTCAATTGTAAGAATACCTAATAGAATCTTCCGCTTCTAGAAGGATCTTCCTCTAGATTGTTCTTTTGGATAGATAGATTTAGTATAAATAAGAGTAGAGGGCATGAGAATTTGTTTCTTAGATATTATTGTAATAGAGATCTGCTCTACTAGAGGTTTCCCCCTCGAAGAGGCAAGTGAACATTTATCTCAGTAATCAAAGTGCTCTTTCTGGTGTTATTCTGGTATTATTGTGGTATTATTGTGGTATTGTTCTAGTTATATCATTGTTTCCCTACCATTTTTGTTGATTATTTATGTTCTTCATACTATTTTATAACTCAAATACTAAAACACTACGTATACTAATGGATGGAGTTGGCGATGCAAGTGATGTCCCCCTAATGGAGGAACCAAAAATGAAAGGTATGGATGGTGAAGGTCCAATGGAGCTAAGGGGTGGCAATGAGGACATGACTGGGATTCCCTCGGATGGGTTTCTCCCAATCCCACTTGATGATGGGATTAAGGGATCAACTGCACTGGATGAAACACTGGGTCCAGATGTGGTAGGAGGATGACTGAATAACGAAAAAGGTTGACTGAAAAGTTCTTATACTTGGACTAATATAGGGACGTTAGGTTCAGTTAAAGGAAGATTGAATTTGGGTGGAGTACATTCATCAACCGCTTCTACCTCAACCAAACCAACTTCTTCAAACCATAAATACGACCCTTCAAATTCTTTTTCACAGATTTGGCACTGCTTCGGAGGCAGTTCCACCTCTGTTATAGGCTCTAGTCCTCGTAATCGACGTGACTGGCGCGATAGTTCAACCATGGTGAAAAGTATATGTAACTAATAAACAAAAATAAACCTATGGCCAACCTAGACTCACACTCAAAGAGCACCCCCCTAATCAAATCTAGGAAACAACAAGAAAACCAGTTGGCACAAGGCCCTTTGAAAAACCAACCTCATGGGGGAGATGAAGTCCCCACCAGATTGACTAGCAGAGGTGTGAGGAGAAGTTATGATGAACAACGTGAAACAACCCTAGCCGGGGCAAGTACCCTTTATTAAGGCGAGAACCCTCCAGGGGAATTGGGACCATGATCAAACGTCTGCCCCAAGTACTATAGGAATGCCCCACCTGTAGTCACCTATGTGGATCCCTGGGAAAATCCACTAAGGTTACCACCTAACAATTGATGGACAAGCAAAAAATTGTAAGTCTGATTGCATGTAAGGTTAGGGTAACTAAGATCGAGGCTCTAGAGGGGTGACCCATTATAAACCATGTATGTGTAATGATCGAAGCGATATCGCAAACACCAAAACAAACAGAGAGGGGTAATCTCCCTACTTTCCCCGATGCGACCTCATACTTGACTCCTGTTTTAGAGGAGCTTCTCGACACACTGGTTGCGAGAATGGATTTTCACACTCTTTAATGACTTCTAGGTTGATTTTTTTTTTCCCTTGGAGAGTTTACTCTCCAATCCTAATCCAATGCCCTAAACCTCTCTAATGTTGGTTTTCTCTAAAAACATTGTCTAGTAAATTTTAGAATAAGCGATTTTTTTTTAGCGTTGTTTCTTATGTCCAAGTAATGGATTAAAAGTTTTATGATGTGAGAACTCTTGACCCAACCAAACAATGCAAATATGCAAGTGCAAAAATATTTCAATTCGATGAAAGCTAGCTATGGGAGGGATATATATATATTTTTTTTCTCTTTCAACACTCAAGGAAATCCTCAAACAAACCAATCAACCAATCAAACATAAAAGATCCAATACCAACAATTTTTTGTATCACACTCACAACACTAATTTTTCAAAAGTGGACTAAGCATGCAAGAATGCTTTTTTCTTTTTGATTATTTTTTCCAATGTAAATGAAACATTTCTTGATCTAAGCAAGAAATACAAATGAAAAAAGGAAAACAAAAATTAGTAAGAAAAGGGGCTATAGGATATTGGGAATGAGTTTGGATCATCCCACTCCAATGTCACTACAGGGATCACACCCAAAAATTCACCCAAAACTTAAAAAAAAAAAAAAACTAGTGGAGATCTAGAGTTTAGGTGTGGAAATTTGCAGGGAATGTACCACACTTTTTATTTATCAGAAGCGTATTACATAATATATCAAATGAAATCCAAAAAAATCCTATTTCTAATGGATTTGGTCTGGCTGAAATCATAATTCTTTGTCAAAAGATATTAGCCAAACAGTCCACGTGGTCGTTACGAAAAATCTGCAAAATAATTGATTTCCAGACATCGATCTTATCAATTGTTTTTTTTTAATTGGAAATTTTTTAGAGAGGAATATATGTCTATAGATAATTTCTTTATATTATTTACATAAAGTTACATTAAGAGAGGAAAGGAAGAAATCAAAGTCTCCAATGGAGTCGCCAATCTATTATGGGATAAAGTCTCATAGGGATCTCACTAAATGAACATAAAGATCTCCCTAGGATCTTCCCTTGATCCTAGATAGAAAGGGGGTAGATTCTTATGGTTATCCCTATATCTAATTATATTTTTTTCTTTTTAACCAAGAAGGGTGTTGAACATACCTTTCAATCGATGGTTGTCCTAACGTATCTGACTTATGTAGCTCTTGAGATCCAACTCCAACTCCTACAATATACTTCCTTTAGACTAAAGGTTCTCCTAGCATGCCTAGGTTGTTGCAGCTGCTGAGATCTAGCTACAACTCCTGCAATAGTTATTTCTGCACACAAGGATCAAAACAATAATCTATCTACTATCCTTCTAGTGTGAGGAAACCAAATTCACTAGATCTATCTAGATTTATTGCTTATAAGATCAGATCTAAATTACTCATGCATTAAACACAAATAATCCAAAGGAAAACCAATGATACATTAATTAATGTAAGAGAAATACATCAAACTCATACCTTGGTTTTTGATGCTTTCCCCCTAGTTCCAGCCTCCCAATTGTCTTCATTAGCCTCTTGAGCTTCTCTCTCTATTATGACAACATAACCACCCTCAAAACTGTAAGTTTTAAACCTGCGAAGTAAAGCAATGCATATAGATTCTTAAGCAATACATAAATTAATCAATGACTCATACACAGAGTACACAGAGATTTTTACCAGAAATCGTCAACCGGAAAAACCTTTCTTATTTTCATTATATCGAATTTCACCATTCGCCATACAATATATACAATGTTTTTAGGTATTCCGTAGATACCAAAACCCTAATCCCTTAATCCGGGATTAATTTACAAATCAGCTAAAAATAGAAAAATCCACTAAAAATAGCAAAAACCGCCCAAAAACACATTTCGGGGCACTGCGCATAACCAGGGGGGGAATACCTTCCCCCCCCCTGGGAGCCCCCCTCGGAAAGTGCCTGACACACATGGAATATCTCTAGGTGAAGGGATCGCCAGACGCAGTTGTCGTATCTGACGCACCCACACACATACACATGCAAAGAATATAACACATACCCAACATTCTCCCACTTGTTGTTTTCTTTGCATCCAGGGGTCCAGGGGATTATATAGTCAACAATCCAAGGCATAAATTCCCATTTTTACTCTACACCAAGATAAATTTTTTGTGCTCATAGACTTTGTCAATGAATTTGCAACATTCTTCAAAGTGCCAACCTTTTCCAGCAACACCTTCTTTTCCTCAACCATGTCTCTCACAAAGTGATACTGAACATCAATATGCTTTGTCTTCGAATGATAAGTTGGGTTCTTTGCCAGGAATATTTCACTCTGACTGTCACAGTCTAATATCACTGCTTGTTGTACATACATAATACCTGAACACAATCTTTGTAACCATATTGCTTCCTTTCTTGCATGAGTGGCTGCCATGTATTCAACTTCTATAGTTGAGAGTGCCACTACAACCTGTGTTTTTCTCATCCAACTGATTGCTCCTCCAAATAGGTTAAACACATACCCACTTGTAGATATTCTGCGATCAAAATCTCCAGCCCAGTTTGCATCAACAAAGCCATGTATGTCCACCACTCTGTCCAATCCCAGTGTTCCTTGGTAGCACAATCCATAACTGGTGGTGCCACGAAGATACCTGAAGACCCTCTTTACTGTTGTCCAATGTTCCTTCCCTGGTTTTGACATATACCTTCTCAAAACTCCCACTGCATGTGCAATGTATGGTCTAGTACAAACCATTGCATACATCAAACTGCCAACTGCACTGGCATATGGAACATGGGACATGTCCTCTTCTTCTTCATGTGTCTTGGGACACTGATATGCAGATATCTTTACACCTATAGGAATAGGAACCTTGACCGGTTTACTTCCATGCATATTAAACCTCTACAATATCATTTCAACATATTTTCTTTGATTCAACTAGAGTTTCCTATTTGCACAATCTCTTTTAATCTCCATTCCCAGAATGAAGTTAGTAGCACCGAGATCCTTCATGTCAAATTTGGAGGATAGCTGCGATTTCACCTCCTTGATAACATCCATGTTATTTCCTACCAACAACATGTCATCAACATACAACACTACATAAATGAAGTGATTACCAACCTGCTTGGAATATACACAGTGATCAACCCTGCTTATTACAAATCCCAATCCAAGGATGTATGTGTCAAACTTTTGGTACCACATCCTAGGTGATTCCTTCAGAATGTATAGTGACTTCTTTAGCTTACAAACTAGCTCTTTCTTTCCCTTCACTACAAATCCTTCTGGCTGCTTCATGTAGATTTCTTCTTCCAGATCCCCATGTAGGAATGTTGTCTTCACATCCATTTGTTCCACTTCAATATCAAA